>VXBC01009131.1:579688-688046 GCA_013399945.1 Ploceus nigricollis | reverse complement strand
TTACAGCATTACCAAGGGAGCAAAAATTAATAGTAATTATCCACTCAGCCTTTCATCCATGAATTCTTGTGTCACAAATGAACTTAATCACATGTATTCCAGCTGTTCATTTTATAAAACAAATGTTATTTCTGTGAAAAATCATTGGCGCCAGGCAAAGGGATGTGAGACATGCGTTGAAGGGAGCAAAGGAAACAAGGACCACTGAGCTCTCTCTCATAAACAAGATGGCATATAATCCTTTCCCCAATCTAGCTGGATGATCCTTTAAAACTTGCTAAGCCTCCTCTCTTTCCTACTGTTTGATGATTGAAAAAGATTTTTACACCCCCTTACAAGACATACTCGAAGCTCCTTTCTTTCCGACTGTTTGATGATTGAAAAAGAGTTTTACATCCCCTCTAAAGACATACCCGAAGCCTGGCCCAGGCAGGCTTCCTCTGTACACCTTCCCAAATGCTTTGCAGAGGAGCCTGCAGCAGCCAGGCAGCTGAATGAGATCCTGCTGTGCTCTTCTGGTGCCTCCTCCCACCCCAGCCACTGTGCTGCTTCCTATAGACGTTTTGAAGTTATTGTTTCTGACATCCCAGTTAAAACATTTATTCTCTTGGAAAGATCTTGCAAGCAATTTTGTAAAGCTCTTGCACTAGCAGCTACCTCACTGCAGCAATGTGTTTTGAGAGCTGAACTCAGCCACCAGATATTGTCTTTATGTTCTCCTGTCCCTGGTTGCAGCTGGATTAACACTTTGTTATTGTTATTGGCACAGCTGGAGTGTGCAGATAACCAGCAAATTAAAACAAACAATTGCTATTACAGAAAACAGCTGTATTTAAGTGTTTATTTGATAAGAGAGAAACTTTTTCTCCCAAAAGAAATTTTATTTAAAGAAAAGATACTACTTGCTGAATTTCGTGCTATTCTTTTATTGCAGTTTTCCCTTGGGAAATATTCCATGGCTTATTAATATTTTCAAAAGCTTTAATTTCTGTCTAGAATTCCTTCTAATCAAACCTTTTGAGGATTGAAATGTTAAGAGAAAAGTGTGACTGGATGTTATTTTTTTTCTGCTACCCTGACCAAACAGATGAAGGATGAGTCATTGACAGGCCAAAAACCTGTTCAGAGGGAATGCATCAAGGCAGAAGGGCCTCCTGGTGAGCAGATACATAAACATGATGCTTGTTAAGAAATACTAGACAAAAAAATTCCTTAAAGAAAAGTAGAAACACTGATGCATTGCCTCCTCCTAGGTGCTACTGTCCATAGATGAAGGAAAAATTCAGTTCATTACTAGGTGGTACACATGCTGGAAAGGTAGGAGGGCAGGGCTAAAGAAATACATGGAGTGGATGGAAGTGATTGTGGTACAACAGCCAGGCAGGCAGGAAGGCCATCCTGGGCAGAAGGTGCTGTAGAGTAGTTGCTACTTTCTCTTTCTTGACAACTCTTAACTCAGCACAGTGCTTTTACACTGCCAGAAAGAGCACCTAAAACCATTAACCATCCATGAAAACACCTGAAAACAGCAGAGACAACCCAAGATGTCATGCAAAATGTAGCAACAAAAATGAGGTATCTGTAAAGCATTTGCATCCAAGTAGGACATGATCTTCAGAGAATAATAAAATTGCAGGAAAATTCAGGTTGGAAGGGCCCTCTGGGGGTCTCCGGTCTAAAGCACAAGGCTTTGTTTATTTAGGTTCTGAAAATATCCAGAGACCAACTGCAGTCTTCCCATACAACGTGAGCCAATGCCTGTCTGTCCTCACAGAGAAAGTTTGCCTTATCTCCAGTCTAAACCTTATTTATTTCAAATATTTCATCCTCCTATCGAACACTACTGTGAGGTGCCTGACACTATCAATTGCATCCAGCAGATCTGTCCTTCCCTGATCTTTTTGCCTCTGGACTGTGTAAATTTAGAAACTCCTCCAGCCTTAGTTCTGGACTTGTCACATGTCCTGCTCAGTTCCTCATGGTCCCTGCTGTCTCCTTCCTCCAGCCCACCTAGGTCTCTGAATGGCAGCTCTTTCCCTGAATATATTGACTGCTTTCCCCTGCCCCAATCCAGTTTTTGGCACCTGCAATGCCAAGGATAGAGTGCTCTATTGCCTTCTTTATGTCATTAATAAATTTGTCATACAGAGAAGGTCCCATCAAAGATCTCTGTGGTACTCTATAAGTTACTGAGCACTGCTCACAGATCTCTACTCTCAAATCGATTATCTAGACAGTTTTTCACCAATCTGCTTGTCCACCCATCCCGACCATAAGTTCCCAACTTGTATACGAAAGGGTTATGGGAGACATTGCTAAAAGCCATGCTAAATGCTAAGTAAATGCCACCCACTACTCTTCTCCAGTTGGTCAGGTATCACAGAATCAGGACTTTCTGAGTTGGAAAGGACTCACAAGGATCATTGAGTCCAAGTCTTAAGTGAATGGCCCGTGATATGATTTACCTGTGCCAATCTCTGCTGACTATTCCCGGTCACTTTCTTCTCCACATACAGAAATGTACTGTAGGAGGACTCACTCCATAACCTATGTGAAAACCCTGCATCAAGAAGTTATTCCCAACACTCACCAGACACCTTTGATGGTTTGGGTCCAATTTGGTGTTGCCCTTTCAGGATCTGGCAGACCCCAGCAAGCACCAGGGTCTGTCGTGCAGCGACTTTCATGAACTGTTTAAAGAGGATGTCAACAACTTTGTCTTCCAGACTGGATGGTTTGTGAAAAACTGACACTTTAAAGACACCTTTCCTGGCCTCTCTGCTGATTCTGACCTGCCAGCTTTCACCCAGATTTCTCTCCATCATGTACAGTAGCTGCACATATTCAAGCTGCTCCTGCTCCTAGCGGTCAGCATCCTCCCTTGTGCCCTTTCCCTGCTTGTCTTCCCTTCGATACATACACTAGAGGCTGGTGTTCCTTCACCCTCTTTGACCACTCCTGAGCTCTCTCTTGTTCCCATTGTCCTTCATCCTTTGTTTTCTACCTCTGTCTACTGTCTTCTTTTTAATTGTGGTCTGCAATCTCTCTCTCTCATCATTCCTTGTTTAAATGTCTCCTTACCAGCTTGGCCAGCCTGTTGACAAAGGTGTCCTTGCTCCACTTTTTCAGGTGGATACCATCTGTTTCTAGCAGTCTGCCATCTTCAGAGAGGACCCCATGGCTGTAAAAGTGACCTCCCTGAGGCTGAGACCTCCTGCCTGAGGAGGTGCTGACCTGCAAACCTACAGATCTTGCTCTAGGTCGAAGCCTCTGCTGTGCTGGGGGAGTTGGTCCTGTGGATGATGGGCACTGTGCCCTGTGGGGCATCACCTCCATGGCAGTGGACCCTTGCTGCCGTCATCCATTTCCAGTCCCCTTCTGTGCATCTGTTCACAGGTGCTGCTGTGCCTGCCTGCTGTGTTGTGATTGATCACCAGATAACTTCTTTCATTTGTGGAAGCATAATCATAACGGCTTACATATACAACAGACCATGTGAGAACACAAATTCTGTGTGATATAAACATTCTGCAGCTATTTCCATAGACAAACACATTTGCTACACACTGAGTTTCAATAGGGATCTAAATTGTCTTGCTATGAAGCTCAGCTTGAGAATAGAGTTGGGATATTCAATTGGCAATGCCAAAAGAAAGGAAGTAGCGTGGAAATTACTTCCTAACTCGGAAACAGGGGATAAAGTTAATGCTTTTCAAGTAAAAAGAGAAAAAAACAGCAAAAAGATAATGTATGAAGTTTTTCAGATCTATGTAAAAAGATTAGTGTTATGATTGTTATTTTCTCTTGCAAATGTTTAACAGAGATGTGAAGGAGGCAGTAGTAATTAATTAAAACCTTTGGGTCTAAGTGTGATTGTCATTCATAAGCTGGTTCATTTTAGTACACAAACAAGAATATGAAGCAAAACAAAAATAAATCTCTGCAGTAGCTAAGCTGCCATTACTTCTAACTAGAATTGGTTTTCCCGTGCAGTCATTATTGATCAATGTGATGTATGCCACAACTCACATTTCAGTATTTTTTAAAAATTGGTAATTTCCTTGCCAATCAGCCAATTGTTGGCTCATTCATCTCTTTATTTTTGTTGTTGTTTTGAAAGTACCATTTCTATTCATCAAGGTACTCAATATAATATAATCAAGTACAGTTTTAATTGGTGTAAGTACCCAGGAAAGGGAAATGAACATAAACTGTCAGCTAGATGAATTTGAAGAGAATGCAGATGAAGACTGGAATTTCTTGCTATTCTACCTCAAAGGTTCTGTTTAGAAGCTGCTGTCCATCAGAGAGGTGAGGAATGTTTCACTGTGTTTGCTTTATAAATGAATTCTACTAGCTTCACTTTTGACTAGCATACTATTTTTTATTACTGATTCCCTTTCTGTTCTCTTTCTTAACAAGAGGTACAAAATACAGCTTAGTGCTTTTTAAGTACAGGTCAGCACTTGATAAGTACAGTGCTTGCACAGGGTAAGCATTTACACATAGTACTTGATTTTTGTCTGAGCTGTTTTGCATCATTGTGCTGTGGCAGCATTAGAGGCCTGAACACAGCCAGGGGTCCTCTGGGATGTATGTTTTACAGAATACATTTTTAGTGATGATTACTGGATGAAAGAACTCACTGCCATCTGTCATATTCTATAGACAGGGCAACTTACAATGTCCCTCAGAGCTCTACAATAGAACAGGATCCTGTAAACTGATAAATAGGATTCTACAGCATCTCATGTCCTGAACTTGCTGTGTGGGATTTTTGGAAAAAGCAATTGAATGAACTCATTATGTGTAAAATAACTTCAGTTATAAAAAAGATATGCGGGAAAATATGGGAGCGTAATAAAGAATGAAATGATAGTGCTACATTTAAAATATTTTCAAAAGGGAACATGTCACATATGTGTATCCAAGTCTTTATTTTTAATTTATTTGAAGTACTAGTAATCTGATCAAAGGACAGAAAATAGCTGTTATTAGTCAATATTAATGGCTTTACAATGTAAAAAAATACAAAGCCTAATCAACAAAAAATTCAGAAGTGTTGTTCTGGAAAGCTTATTGCTATCTTACCCCTCACCATAGTGTGATGCTCACCCTTCCTGTTTGCCACTAGGATGAGAGGATGACAGTTTGAGTCCCTTAAAGAGGAAATGGGGAGGATTACAAGTTGTTCATATTCCTCCCCAGTCTTGTGTCTACTTGGAGCTATTTTTGTGTTCATTTGTTGTTTTCTTCTTTTACGTTTTTTTTTTTTTTTCCCCTCACAGCCTCTTTTTGCCTCCCAGGGGCTCCCAGCTGAAACCAGAGTGGCAGATCTGCTCAGCCCCAGCTGCCCTCAAGGGCTGCTGTTTGTCACCTGCTGATTCCCCAGCTGGTCACTGGGGCCAGTGCTGTGCTGGAGGTCACAGGGTGAAGCTAAAACTGGACAGGCCACAGGCACTGCTCCTCTTGACAACTGGCAAAGCAGGCTGAGGCCATGGTTAGCCAGGATGAGTTTACTGCCAGAGTGGTACAAGGTCTGTGAAATCATGTACTGGGATGTATAAAGAAAACTCTGACCAGTTATCAAAATTCAGAGCAGGTAAACAGAAATGAGGATAGTGATTTCTTCATAAATGATAATAAAGTTCATAAATTACATATAATTTATTCATCAAAGTATAATGAAAATATAATAATGTATAATAATATTAGTATAACTCCTTTTTTCCTTTCAAAGGTCTTCTGCACTAATGTCTGTAATTTTTATTATTTTCAAGAAGAAACCTTTCACCTAATAATGGCTTGCAGTTCCTATCTTCTTGTTAGATGCTATTTAAATGCTTAGCTGTACATATTACAGTTAAACATGATAACTCACAAAAACCTAGGGCACAGATAGTAGGCAGCTTCAAGACTGGTCCTCCAGCAAAGAGCTGAATTTTCCCTTATAGCATTGAATTAGCAAATTCAGGTTCTCAGAAGTCTAAATATGTTCTTATGTTCCCAGAAATTGGCAAATATGAGGGTACATTAATGAGCAAGTGAGTTTTATTCAGTTTTAATGAATTCTTCTAAGAACTTTTCTTTCTGTCAGAAAAAACACTTTTCCCCCCTGCTTTCTCATATACTGTGGCTGAAAAAGTCAATATCTCTCAAATCTTACCGTTTCCCACACATCTCATCTCAATGCATGATTTGCTCCCCTGAAGAGGGTCTGTTTCTTTAGATTGCTGTTCATGTAGTAGAAAACACACACACACACAGATACTTGCTGTCCTCTTGACATTCACTACTATTCTCTGCATTATAAACTAACCAGCTTCCAGCTTTAAAAAAGAGATTTCGTTGTGGAAAGAATATTTTCCTCCTGCAGTGTGCAGTAGGAATTATGACATCTTCTGTGAGCTATTACAGTAAGGAAGAAAAGTGAGGTGGGTAATATGGCCTACCACTGATCTAGAGATGGTTAAAATCATCCACAATTACCGGCAAAAGGGGTTGATGACATTTTAGGTGAACAGAAAAACCTCAGAAATTCCAGGCTCAGGCAGAAGAAAACAGAAGGAAGAAATATTTTTTAAAAAATGATACAACCCTGAAGAAAAAAAAATCTGGATATGAGAATATTTCTCAGAACATTAGCTTGGTTAATTTCTTACTGGTATTCTCCACATTTTCTTAAGCTGCAGCTGAATTTCAAAAGCACTGTGATGTTTCTTTTCTCTGTCTTTTATGTGGATGATGTTCATATGGTTAGGGCATAGCTCCATGGGGCTTGCTGTACAAAACAGCTTTGAAAGACAGAAGGGAGATAAATCCATTAAGCAGGGTGTTCTTTGCTTCTCTAAACCACTGGAAAGAGCCAGGCAGTCTGTCAGAATTTCTAAGGGTCATGAGTTAGATGGTCAATGTCCTAAATTTGGACAAGTTTTAATTTGTTTGTATACATTTTCAAATCCCTGCAACAGACTGAAAATACAAAATTACTTAAAGTTATTCCTTTTTTTTCAGTCACCACATAAATATATCCTTAGTCCCAGCTAAAGCAGGATAGGCAGCCTTACAATTTTTTGAGGCTGACCACTGACTCCAGGAACAATCCTCTGCACTTTGGACAGAGACTCAGAGATTTCCAGGCCCTCTGGGCACCTAGAAAGGCAAGTTTCTCCTGTGGCCCTGACAATGTTTGAGGCAGGCAGCTGTACTCTTTAACTCTTTACACATATATGCTAAGAATAACTTCAAACAAGGTTAAAGTGGACTAGAAGAAGCTGAAATACTATCATTAGACTTGTAGTGGTTTACATGTTTTCTTTTCCAGCAGCCCCAGCCCTTCTCAAGAGTCTGCTCTTGGTCACCTGCTGATTTCTTGCCTCAGCTGGCTTTTTGTCCCACATGGCATTTGCAGGGTTTACTCTAAAACAACGGGGCAACAGCCCCCTCACTAGCAGACAGATATTTAATCAGGTCAGGCCAACACATGTCCTGAGATCCTGCTCTGTCAGGTCAGTAGCAAGCCATGGCCTTTTACTTGTACTGCCTCCACCACAGATTTAATGCTTGGTAAACAACACTGTCTTATAAAAAAGGAAAAAGAAAATATGGTTCCAATAGAATGGATTAAAATGTAAATTATTTGAGCTCTGATAATACTTCTCTGTGAGATATAGAATAGATTGGGGCCAGCTAGTCTAGAGATGAGAAATCATGCTGGGCTTATTTTGTGCGTGTGGTATAGATGAGATGAAGGAAAATTGTCTATTTTCTTAGTTAATATAAAAACCACATCTACCAGGATTTCTCTAAAAAGAAGGACGTACACTATACGAGCTTACCAAATTCTTTGTTTTAACCACAAACAGGTGACATGAACAAGTTAATATGGTTCCAAAAGAATCAAATATTACAAGACAAATATAAAGCCCTAAAAGAAAATTTGTCTTATGAAAAAGCAGAGATGAAGATAAGAGGGTCGGAAAAAAGAAGTATTATATCCCATATAGGATGAAAATCTAAATACTAGAGAATTTCGGAGCAAAGAAGGGTACACATGCAGATCTTATCATCTTTGTTAGGCCTCTCCCTAAACAAATCTTACTGCAGTGCATTTTACAACTCATAGGAGCCAGTCTAGTCCCCAGAGGCTGGGCACATAAGGAAATGCAGTTCTGTTAGTCGTGATGATGCCTTAAGATTTATCCTTTATATTTTTCAAATCCTGTGCTGGATTAGTGCATAACTCTAAATTTCATATAAAGTGTTAACTACTGTCCTCACTCTTTGGTCAGACAAAACAATTCCTCTGGGCCTGGAACTCAAGGACACCCTACAGCTTCAGGCCCCAAAAATTATAAAAAAAAGTGAACTGGGGAGGAAACTGGGGGCATATGGCTTCATAACCTGAAGCTGTAATTGGAGAATTAACCCCTGATATGCAAATGGACCAAACTTATATCTGTCTGAAGAACTCGTGACCGTTGTGCATCTTGGGTGTAGCCTCTGTTCTAGGCAGCCACTCCAAGGCATCAATGATAAAAATATTTTCTGGTTAATGTATTTCAGTTTTCATCCTAATGTTTGCACAAGTCTAGTTTACACTAAACAGTGCCATGAATCAGGATTTTCTGTGGAAAGCAGAAACTTTCTATACATTCCAAGAAATAAAACCGGCTTCCACATAGAGGAAGGTTATTTCAAAGTTTTCCGCAACAGAGGCCCTTTCCTCTAAAAGTGCTGCCCAGCACTGGAGGATGCATATGAGTCACATGTAGCACAGTAATTTCCAAATGTTAATGTGAACTATTTATATCTCAAGTGGTGTAAGTAAAAGTCAGAGTTCACAAGAGGTCTGAGGAAAGTAAGTTTTTTATGTTACTGAAATGCAGTGAATTGGGAGCTCATAACTATCTTAGACACCTGATTCACAGATTTTAATCTCCTCCGGAGAGAAACATGTTCTGTTCTCAACCAACTGCATATTTTCAGCTTTTTTTTGTCCAATGCAAGGCTAGCAAATACCCTGCTGGCAAAATCATCCTTTTCTCACTGTAAATGTCTTAAAAATTCCTCAAGGCTTTCCTCATCACTTCAGCATCCTCTTGCTGTCAAAGCTTTATTTCTTGCTTTTGCCACACAATTACTCTCATTGTCTCTTGTTTCACACCCAATATTTGGACTAAATTAGGGCAGTATCTTCCTCCTCACTAATGATAAACTTCTGCTCAATATTTTGCCTGTGAGAGTGCCACACTGAGAGGATTCACCTTGCTGAAGTCTCTGGTGGCTTGCTCCTTATCTCTTTCAATAGGGATACACCACTACTGCATGTCCTGCTCATCAGTGCCTTGTTTTGAACACAATTTCAGTTCTGTGCCTTGAGTCATAGGTAAGACCCAGAGGTTGGAAATCAGGGTGAATCACCCCATGGGTGTCTGGTGCCATTTGTGATGCCACCTGGCTGCCAGCTTCCAGTCAAGGAGGGCTGTGGTCCTTGGTGGAGAGTGGACCAATGATGTAAATCCAAGTGGATGTCTTGAATGAGCACAAGAAATTAACTCAAATGTATCTAGCTCCTGACATGTCAGCACTGGGTCTTCCCTGTAGTATCGTAGGGCATTTGCCTGGTCATTTACCTAAAAATGACCTTTGAGTCACACCTGGGCCTGTGGAAGGAGGAAGACAAATGGTATTCTGATTACAAGACAAGTTGAAGACTTCCTGACATGAAGTAATGTTTGTTTAAGAAAAGACCTTTACAATCTATCTGTAATAGAATCCTTAATAGAATAAGTTAGATTGCCCGAGTCCTTAGGAGATGCCTTCCCAGGTAAGGGTCTTGTGAGAATGAGTCAACATTCAAAGTTTCGTGAAAACAGCTGCTCGAAGTCTGCATTTTTACTAATTCAGGTCCCTTTTTAAGTGTGTCAAAATCTGTTCTTATTCTTTTGTACCCTGCCACAAGGAGATAGAGGTGACTGCTGCTTAGAAAAGAAGTACAATTTTCCCTTTTCCTAAGTTGGAACTTCTGGGTATTTTTCAAGAATGTGACCCACTGTCATTTGCCTCCTGTCAGTGAGCCAAATTTTCTTTTATCTTTCACAGACTTTCAGGCAGAGGTTCATAAACCCACTGAGATTGCTTTGCTAAAGAATAGCTGTCAGACACTCAGCCAACATAGATTACTGTATTTTTATTGGATTGAACAGATCTTCGGCACCAGAAGCACTCTTGTCAGCAGTCTTCATGCTTTTTAAAGCAGATTTACTAATGACACAATGTCTCCACATCTCAGATTCTATTTTATTATCTGTGAGGTGTCAATCATTCACCTTCAGTCAGTTCATTTATATTATGCAGAGGTGAGATCTCCTGCGATGTCTAGAAGTTCAGCTCTTCCAATCTATATCTTGTATCCAATGTGCAGCCAAAATCCGACTCTTCTAGGTCAGATTCCTCCACAGAGTAAACACTTTTACGCAAAAGCCTATGTTTTATCTCATCATCAGTATTTTTGAAATAAAACCCTTGCCCTTTCACATATGAATTATACTACGTAGCTGAACATAAGAGATACCCACATGTGCTGCATGCTGAGTGTCCTGAAGCAGATGATCCATATCCCAGGAGCTGTCTCTATCTCAGAGCCTTTTCTGACTTATTCACCACTTATCTCTTTTGAGTTCTTAGTGAAGCTGGAATTACCTGATTCTATTTATCCAGAGTTCTTCTGGGTCTTTAAAAGATTTTGTAATCCTTATATTGATGAAAGCCTTCCTGTTAACAGCATTTGTGCTTTTCTTGGCAAACAAACTTTAAACAGCACCTTCCTTACCTACCATGTATTTTCTTACCCTCTTTCTGTGACAGCCTGTTTCTGCGTCCTCAGTGCATTCCTTTCTCCTTCACCCAATCACAGCATAGTGCTGGGGGCATTTTTGGTGTTATGGGTGATGCAAAGTACTCAAAAACTTGTTTACAAAGGAATTGCACTCAGGTTTTTATATTTTTCTTACTTCTGCAAATTACCAATCAACTCTGACTCAGAAGTTCAGGTGGTGTGCAGTCAGTGTGGGAAAGGCACAGAACATACTCAGCAGTAGTGAAGATGGAATTTACAGACTAGTGACCAAAGTAACGTTCCATTAGGGTAAGTAGATTAAAATAATCTGATTTTAATCACCCAGGTTCTTACAGAGAAGTTGACGGGTCAACACCAATTCCCACAGACAATGTTGTGTTCTTTCTGTGTTGCACACATTGATCCAGGTGCCATATGTGTTCCCAGTGTGTTCCCATCTCCTGCTGAAGCACTTGACTGCTGGTGCTTTCGCAGGGAGTTCATGATGCTCATCATCCTCATACAGGCCTCTGCTTTCTGTGGTGGGAGCCAGTTCTGCTTATCTCTAAATTCCTAAGTTCTTTATTGGTTATGCAATTTAACAGCAGGTAACACTAAAATCTGGCTTTTGTCTTCTGGCAAAAGTGTCTTTCCTCAGCAGCAAGTTCCATAGTGAAAACTGGTGCTTTAAAATTTGAATGCCTGCTTTCCTACCCCCTATGTTGGATGTTTGTTACAGAAAGAAGGGAAATAGCAATAATTATTTGACATTAAAAAGCTATTTCTAAAACTGGACAGACAAGGCTTTTAACGTGATGTCACTGTTCAGATCACCTGATCTTTTCTTGCCATCACATCAGGTTTAACTGATTCCAGTGGCTATAACCCGGAATGAGCACTTCTGGGGAAAGCTATAAAGTAAGAGATTGTAAATCATAGTGGATAACTGCCCTTACTAATTGCAAACTACTTGCAGTAACTAGTTGTTAATACTACAAAAATGTTATTTCAGAAGACTTTGACATTTTTGTTTCTAATTCATTTCTCGTAAATGTTGTTTTTTATTATGCCACTGCTTTTAGCATACTGCAAAGAATGGTCATGAAATGAAACCTCTAGGTAGCAAGCTAAAGTAAAGAATTAATTTTACTTTTGAGGAAGAAAAAAAAGATTTCATCTTGCAAAACACTGGAATTTATATGCATATATTTACATTTTTTAAGACATAGGTAAGCGTGCTGTCTCTGAATAATATACCTATGCTTCTGCTTTGGCAGGCTCCTGTATCCAACCTCTAGGGTATTGAATCAGACACAAAATAATTACTTTTCTGACCCTTTGGGCTCTAATTGGTTTCCTTTAATGAGTTTAAGAATGCTGGCTTGTACATTTTCTGGGAAGCCCTTCTGGTATAGAAGGTGTGTGACTGTCTTTCAGGGGCAGATGCTTGAATAGTCAAAGTACTGTCTGTGCTGACCTTTGCTGAGTTGCACAAAGATGGTATTTTGTGGTTGAAGCAGAGGCAGTGAGTGCTGCAGTAAAATGGAAGGTTAACCAAATTATCTTTTCAGGTAGCTCCATTGCTTTTTCCTTCACTCTTCTGATTATGGTAACAGTTACAAAGCATCTGTGTGAATTGGACTTTCCTGGATTCTGCAATTTACCCTGGTACGAACACATCATGGTCGAATAGGAATGTGATAAATTTTACATTGTTTACTGTCCAAAATATAGGCACAAAAACCTCTAATTAATGAGATGAGGTGTCTTTAACAGCATGATTCACACTGTAAAAGCTATGGATGTGCTTAATTGTATCTAATTGTATTCTCTTTCTCAGACTTACTAAGAAAGCCAAGATGATTCCCTCTGCTTTTAGGAGCTGGCTGATGAAGGTATAATTGCTGATGTGTTGACAACTAGCAAAACTAAATGATAGTCCAATTTGAGCACAGATGCAGAATTTTCGCTATAAACATGCCAATCAGGTTTTACTTAGGTGTATCTGCTAGAATTTCACATAACTGGAATAAATAAGAACAGCGGAAAAGTTGTTTATAACATGTGAATATTTTCCTCAGATTTAAATGTACCACACTGCTCCTTTAGGATTTGTAAAGAAGCTGAAATCTTGCTCTTTTATTTATCTGAAAATGTAGCAAACTGTAGAAAAATTGTAGCAAAAAGAAAGAAATTTTAAAGCAAGTTGATCCCACTCCCACATATATAAAATGGCTAATAAATGATAGCAGTCTCTCACATATTGTTTTCAGCACATTTGGCCATTATTCTGTTTTTTATTGATTTCATTGTTGTCTTTTAATTGGAAGCTGTCTTTGATAATGGTACCAATTAGATGAGATTGCTGTACTTGTCAATATGTTGTGATTGTCATACCTTACTGATCTTTCTTTTATTTAGGACTTGAGTTACCAACCAGCTTATGAGAAAACACAGAAAATTGGAACTTTATTGGCTAAGGGGCTTTGAAGTTTGGGCAAGTTTTAATGGAGACCAAAAACTGGGAAGCTTAGATCTCTTTTTGCATTTTCCCAAATGGTGATCTGAAGTCTGTTATATAGCTTTTGTAAAAGACCTTCACAAGAAAATCAGATTTTCTTTAATCAAGACTGCTCCTTGAAGATGCAATCTATTATCTTAGAGGAAGACTAACTCCCTTTAAGCACTGATCAAGAGAACTTTGTCTTAAGCCAATTTAATTAGGATTAGCGTATTTATTACGATTCAATTCCATTTTTTAAACTAGCATATCTATTTGCATCCTTTAAATATTACCTGTCTTTAAAATATTTCTAATTAAATCTATAATCTAGATTTATATGTTATTTCCATTAAACTGAGGCAAGAAATAGACATAATATCATGAGTCTATTGGTTTTATCCAGTGAACTGAACCTGCCTCTTCATTTTTACTTCTGGATGTGGATCCTCTGAATGTGGTGAAAATGCTGAATTCAATGGATTTGCTCTTGAATTATATTATTGTCATGGAAGGAGACAATTTAATGATGTGGAGAACAAAAATCCCAGCAATGCAAGGGATTCAAAAGGGTCTGAAACTATTCTTCTCTGCTTTGAATAGCAGATACAGAAATCAAAACAAAAACTTGCTCCATGAAGATCTCAAAGATACTAAGATTTATAATTTCTTTTCTCAGCATTAGCCTTGTCATCTCTGTTTGATATTCTGTTTTCTTTGAGATGATTCCAGTTATTAAAAGAGAAAAGACAACCAAGCTTACTTCTATGAGTCTAGTCTTTGAAATCAAAAGAATTACATGGATTTACTGCAGATGAGCCTCTAGCCTGTGTTAATTTTCTGGATTGATATTCAGGTAATTTGGTATTTTTGAGTAGATTTTAGGATTCAATTTGGTCTCCATACTAAAAAATTCGAAGCTGCATTTAAAATAATCGGTCTGCATAATTTGACTCATGTATTTTCTCTCAGTGAAACTAATATATACCTCCAAACTAACATATCATGAGACATTTGCTTGATAGAACTTGTAGTATGACTCACACTCCTCCAAATGCCCATTTTCAGCTTTTTAGGATTTTTTTAATGCTCTAGGTTAGAACAAGGAAAATACATTAAAAAAAACTCTCCTTTTGCTTCAGTGGTTGCTATGTACATGCTTTAGAACTTGAAATTGGGAAGGGGTAGACTTTCCTCTGCCATAATAGTCCACTAGCATTTGCCCAAATTATCTTCCTGAAGCACTGTGTTGAACATGTCCTGGCCTCCCACAGCTGCATTTATACTGGTAAATTAAAATGTCCAGAAACCTTGTTGGGTACTCCTGTGTGATCATGCACACTGTAGGGTGGTGACAATGTTCTATGCTGCTCTCATGGTCTGTGCCAACCATTTTTTGCATGCCAATGAATCCCAGGCATACTTAGGCTAGAAAACCTGTTTTTCTCCCAGTCTGCGCCAACTGGCTTCAGTGTCTGGGAGTGATGTTGAGCATATTTCATTTATGACTGGATCCTTTTCCTGGTGGGTACCTGGAGTGGATATAAGATAATATTCTCTGATGCTTAGGATACTTACTGGCTGTTCATTTGAATTCACGTTCATTCAGCAAGAATAGAAAAAAATCCTTCCTTTCAAAAAGTGGGATTGTAATTACCAGATTACATTTTAAGTATTATGATATTTTCCTGTGACCATGTTTTTCGTCATTTTGAAACACAATTTAGGTGAATGATGTTGAAAGTCCATTTTTGCTGAAATTTATATTTTAAATCTTCATTGGTGCATTTAGAGGTCTATGTACCATTTATAACCAGAGGAAGAGGTAAAAAACCCCCCATTTTTTGGTGGAGAGCACATAACCCATCATATTTTATTACATTTATATGAAAAATAACAGGCAATTTAAACCAGATATTACATTGGTAAATGATCCACTCATGACATAGTGTTTATCTAACTACTTTCATAATTCCTTTCACTTCTAATTAGCATAGTAATTGCCACTATCTCTAGGTCAGTTGTTTTATTCATACAGTTCAGGATTTTACTTGACAATACAAGACAGGGTTTCCAAGGACTCTTTGCAACTGACAGCTACAGAATGCAAGACAAGAGGATGTCAGGCTGACGTCAGTCACCTGGGACATGTGGTCCATTTCTTTGCTATTGAAGGCGATCTTGGGGATTTTTTGGTGATCTCTGCAGCATTGTTTTGAAACAGCTCAAGTGTTTTCATTCTCATTGTGCCTTCTGTTCCTGAGCCTTTCTCAGCTCAAAAGCAGAAGGCCTGGATAAATAAAAGTGTACAATCACCACTCTGTGCTACCTTGCTCCTGTAGTAGCATTGTCTTGAATGTAAACCACTCTTCATTATCTGATATCTTTTCAGAGAGTGACAGTTTCTTGCAGGTTCTTTTTGTTAGGTGAAAAAAGCCTCTTCTGGTCTCTGACCATTTAGGTTTCCATTTAATACTGCTTATCTGATGACTGATGTGGGCTCCTCAAATATGAAAAGAAGCAGTTCTTTGCTGTTTATACTAGACAGTTTATACTCATTATAGTCTAATAGTGTAGATGTAGTTTAACAGATAATATACCCATTTCCTATGTAACTCAATGGCTGATTCTACTGTAGGGGCCTTTCTTCCACCAGAAATAGTTAATTCCATCATATGAAGTCCTCCCAGAGACAAACTCTTTCTCCAGTTCTGTATCTGCATTATCTATTCATCCGGTAGAAATTATGCACAGGTATGACAGTGTACAAACAAGTTTTTCCATTCTGACATATTTCACAAATATCTGTTATATGGCAACTTTTCAACTGCCAGAAATTGCAGATAACATATCTGATCTTACAGGTGCTCTCTATTAACTTTGCAAGTCTTTAGTTGTAATTTTTTGTTGTTATTTTTCACTAAAATTCTTAGCCTATGCCAAAATCTAGATCAGCTCTTTTCAAGTTCAGGTGATATTTTTCTTCTAAATTTGTTTTCACTCATAGATGAAGAATAAATTAAGGTAAGTGCAGAAATACAGACAACATAGAAAATAATTAATTTACATGAAACTAGCCCAGCTTCAATGTCACTGGAATCAAATAGAAGCTGCATAATTTCAAGTGTATTCATCCAAGAGCTATTTCAAATGTGAGTATTTAGTCTAAGTGTTCTAATAGGAAATGGTACTTGTTTTGGGAAAATAATGTAAAAAAAAAAAGATTACTTTTGCTTAATTTAATGTATTACTCATAAATCTAAAAAACCCACAAAAAACCCCAGAAAATGAAACCCCAAAACAACAGCAAGATTAAGATAAATAAAACAACAGGAAATGGTATAATGAAGAAAAAGAAAAAGAAATATACTATCTGAATCTACACAAGAGTAATGATCTTTATCTGTATGAGAAATCTCTTGGATTTGTATGACATCATGATGCATCACGGCGTACAAGAGACTGAATATATTTTAATGCACTTTTAATCTAACTCATGCTACTTACTTAACTTTAAATTCCCACTATATTCATTTTGTCCCCTGAAGAGATTAAAATCTGTGTTTCCTGTGAATGTATGCTTTGTTCTCTGTGTTAGATCTGTTCAGACCTTAACTTCAACACAAAGTTTAATGTTACTTTAATCATGAAAATGTGAATAGAACATTCCATACAATGGATAAAGTTTAAAAAACTTAAAAGTTTAATGGTTCTTTCCCCCCTTTGGTGCTGCTTGAATATATACTTTTTCCTTTAGTGTTCCTTTGTGGAACACATCTCTTTCTTCTGTGATATTTTTTTTTTTATCATTGAAAGGCTTTAAACGAAATATTTTTTAATTAAAATTGAAATGCATTGATTCAAGGTGCTGCTGTAATGAGCTGTAGAAACCATATTTAAGTTAGGTTGTTCCCAAGTCTCCTCTCTAGCACAGGCATTTTGACTAGGTTATCTTTCAATGTGAGTGGTTTTGGCCAGGTAATTGTGGAATATTTTGCTTTCTTCATCAGTGGAGAAGACTACGATCTCCTTGGGAGTATATTCTGAGAGGCAGAGTTGACCAAAAGAGAAATGGAGTATAAAGTACCTGAACTATACATAGGGATAAACGCAGTGGTGATTCTCAATGACAGTATTTTAGCTTCTGGGTATTTTTCCATAGAATAACTTAATTTTTTGTTGGTGAAAGTGCCTGCTGTCCAGACAACTCTTGCAGCTAGTTTTCTGCAGTAACAGACAAAGTCAATTTCAGTTAAAATAAAGGACATTCATCTTCCAAAAGTTCTTTTACTTTTTTTAAAATCAGAATTTCTTCCATTACTCAATATATGTACATCCTTCTCTTGATTTTTAGTTTTTACTTATTCTGAGATGTTTATAAACACTTTCATTACTTTTTTTGTTTATATAATGATTTAAATAGATGCTATCAATTAGGTTTCCATTGATCTCTTTTAGTCATTGGTAGCCATATGCCAAAATTTTTGGGCCTTCCCTTATCAGTTATTCTTGGGCTGCATTTGTATTTCTCATCAGATATAACATCATCTCTGATTTTCATACAGGGGATCACCAAAGGCTTCTGTACACCCAGCTGTCAGTGTTGGAAATGTCCAAATAAATTCAACTTGCCTGACCATTTTCTCTGAGTTCCACTGTCATGCCTTTGCTTGTTTCTTTCATGTCATGAAAGCAGAGTCCTAAAGTTAAGTAAGAGGCATTCTGCTTTAAGGCTGGCTTTTTTATATGACACTATACTAGTCCAAATATCTTCTCTCCATGTCTAAATTGAAATGTTTCATCTTTGCAACATGCTTCTCTTGGTTCTATTGATTTTCCACATTCTGGCTGTTCATAAGTAATCTAAAAGTCTTTGTCCTCTAATGTCAAATGTCAGTCACCTTGGCTCATCTCTCTCCTCTCTCACAAGCTCTGAAGTGAATGACTCATGGGTACATTCTTGTGACAGCTTGTAGTGCTAGCAAGATATCTGAAGGGGAGCTGAAGGAGCTATAAGAGGGTCATGTCAGAATCCCTCTTACTGTGACCCCACACTTCAACGTCATGCTCCCTTTGCTCTGCATTGGGCCCAGAGCTGCTCACTTCTCCTGCTGCACTCTTCAAGGGCTTTAGTTTTTCCAGAGGTCACCAAGAACTCCCATTATCGAGCTTCATCTAGTCAAGCTTTTTGTCCTAATGATTCCTCTAGTGCAAAAGTCCCTTCATACTTCTGAGATATTTCCCTTTTATTTTTTTCATCTCCTCCCCCACCCCTAAAATGTAAAACCTTGTTACATGACTGTAGCCTACATACAAGAATGTGATTGCTCTGTCTTCTGATAAGTGCTTGACAGAAGGGTTAGGCAATCTAAGCCTGCAAAGCTCTGAAATCTCAGAAAAAACATCTTGGGCAAGACACTTGATTTCTTGCCTCTAAATGTTGTCCTATGTTTAATGCCTGCTCTCATGCAACTTTGGATGTAGTAAGAAAACACATTCAGATGTTTCAGCTTAGACTTCAATGACTGATTTAATATTTGATGTTTTTGGTCTAGAGTTAGTTCCTTGCTCTTCTGTGCAATGGAGAACTGAGCTGTGTTAGGAGAGGGAAGAACTGAGATATACTGCAGATGTTGGAACAAGTCCTGTACATTTTTAGGCATAAACCACTCCTGTTAATCCAAGTGTTTCCATGCACAATTCATTTCACCAAAACGCATACAAGATTTTATACACAAACTAGCTTTAAAAAACACAGCAAGGAAAAGTTCTGTCTTCAAGGCTGACATTGTAATCCAAGAATTCACTTAACTGTTTTCTTAACTACACAAAATTCAGGCAGATTCTGTTGACCGTTTATCAGGTGAACAAACAGTGCTCCACTTCGTAGTTGTTTTCTTTCATATCAAGTGTTTCGATAGAAAAAAGCATTTTTGCTATGATTCAGGATACATCATCTTCAGACGTTACTTAGGCAAATTCCATTGGGATAAAACTTTCAGTAACTCAGTTACAGTTTCAGTTGCAGAGCTATTACAAAAACTCCTTTTAAATATTAAAATATTTCTGGATTGATGTGAACAGAAATTATGTTCTTACTCCAGGAAATAATGTTGCTCATTTTGTGTAGGCAAGAACTGAAAACTACAGCTGTGTTTTTCCCTTTACTGCTGTTAATCACAAAAAAAAGTTATCTTGATTCAGCAGCAAGCACAGAAATATTGTTGTGGGTGGCCAAAGTTTCTAACCTTTTTTGAACTGAAAATTTCCCCTTCTGTGATAAAAATAAAATAGAGCATTAAAACAGCAGGTTTCTAATGCACAGATAGAAGTGCTTGGTGGGATACACAATGGGAAAAAGAAGAAAAAAAATAAGAGAATGCTACCATTTCATATTTCACAGAATCCTCTTATTCTTTTTCTTGGAAAGAAATACACAAATATTTCCTCTCAAGTGAGTTGTTCAAGACACACTTTAGAACCAAAAATATATATAGCAAATACATTGAGACAAGAAAAAAAATTAGAAGAAGGCTATTGAAATTCAAATGGAAAATGCCTGGATGGAAAAAATAAAAATCTTACTTAGGATAAAGAAAAATCTAATCATGAGAATTAAGTAATGGTGAACATAAAACAACAAAAACTTAATACCTAGCACAGCATAAATTATGACAAAAGTCCTCAGATGATAGAAATATGAGTACAGCTCTTTAGTCATTGATGTAATTCTAATTTTCAGCGTCTCAGGAGGAAACACACTGAATTTTTTTCCTTTTTATGGAAAAACCCCTCCTTTCTTTGTAGAAGATTTTATTACAGACATAGTTTTTTTAGTTTCAGAAACTGGTTTTGAATTATAGTAGTGTGACATCTGATTTTTCTAAAGAAAAATAATGTTACTATCTTCTCAACACTCTTGAATGAAGGAAAAAATATATTTATAGTTCACGGTTGCCCTCTTGTGGAAAGAAATAAAAATAAAGATGTGTGTCATAAAATCCAAACCAAGAACTGATTACTTAGATTCCAGTTCAGAAACCTTCATTCACTTATGGTCTTAGTTTGGATTCTGATTAGGTGCTATATTATAACAGTTTTTACTCTCGGTGCATTTTTAACAGTTATTATCTTTAAACAACTCCTGGGGTATTGGCCCCTGTAACATTTAACCCTCCAGAGTATGTAGGATGGCTTCGAATCTGTACCAGAAAGTCTTTTCAAGTAAGAATGACATATTGCCACAAGCAGATCTTTAAAAAGCAAATCCTGCTTTAAAAATCAAGTCCTGCTGCTGCTCTGACATGTTCATCAGCTCTAACATGAGTCTAAAACTGATGTTAGGAAAATGAGTGGCAAGGTTATCAGAAAAAACAAGCAGAACGTGATGACTTACGATGGAATGAAACATATAAACATCACTTATGCATTAAATAAATGTGAAAGAACATGGTTTGAAAATTTCACAAAATTTTCCAGACTTACTTTACTATACCACATTTTAAGATTATGCAGACATATTTAAAATGTACTTATGAAAGTGCTGAACTAACTCCTACTCGCTCTTGCTTTCTTGCTCATCTAACGCCCCACATGATGTGTCAATGTTTTTCTAATTAGGACAAAGAGGGTTGTATCTCTAGGACTCAGTTAGGAATGCCCCTCTGCCTCGATGATGCCTTTTTCCATCACACTGAATGCCATAGAAAGCCTCTCTAGATGGCTCAAGATAGGTGATGTGCTTTGCTGGGTGTCTCTTACTCTCTTCTTTGTCTAAGTTTGGCCATTGCACCTTAAGATGTCACAATACACTGAAGTTTTCTTTTGCTTTCTTTTTTAAAAGAGTGGATTCTTAATATCTGGAGCCACTACTCTGAGAAAAGAATAGTTCCTCATAATGGTGACACAAAGCCAAGATTTGTAGTGGGAGGACTATTTTGTGTACCATCTTCTCTAGGACTTCATATACTCTGGTGAATCATTCACAGTGGCCAGAGAAATAATGCAAAGGAGGATTTGTGTATTACTTAAGTCCCAGTTTCAACCTGGGAGACAGACTTGAATGGTATGTGAGTTTTCTGTTTTTGTTTTGTATGAGATAAATTTATTCTATCATTTAATTTCCATTTTCTGTCACCGAAAGAGGTAATGAAGGCTCAGAAATTAGGCACTGGGATGTCACGTATCTTCTCTAGCTTCCACAAGAATCTCTCTTGGATGTAATATTATAAACAGGATTTTGGAGTTTATGCCAGAGCCCTTTTAATGACCTGATTTAACCCTGCTAGAAATATTTCCCTCCCTGTATGTTCCACCGGCTCCAGAGATCCAGTGCTCTAATAGTCAGACCTGCACATTATAACAGTTCAACCTGGAGAAGAAACTAATTTGGAAGTCCACTTTTAGAACACTAGTCATGGACTAGCAATGCACTGAAACTGGTCAGATAATCCATCATTTTAAAGGAAAAGAAACTGTCCTTTTGCTTTCTGTATATACTTTCACAATCATTCTGACATCCTAGCAGTGGAAGCTTCTTAAAAGTCTGGACTGAGATAAAAAGCCAAAACAAAAACCTGAAAACAAAACCTGTGAAATTTGTTTCTAATATTTACCCTTTACTGAAACTAACTGTGATATGGTCTTTCTCAAAAGATAATTACAGATGGAGATGCTTTGCACTGTAGCTGATTTCAAGCCTGGTTATGCAGCACAGAGTGAATTCCCAAGCATTAGATAGGGAAGGTTGTGATTGTCTTTGACATTTTATAGGGGAAAAAAGCCAATTATGCCATGTCACCATAGGGGTAGGGCCCATGGGAAAGAGCTGTTGAGAGGATGCAGAGGGGCACAGAATCACAACTGCTCTGTAAGCAAAAGGATGTACAGGTCATCTGACTCCTGAAGCCTAAGCTATGCAATCACTATACTCCTATGTTTGCAGGCGCTGGTTGCTCTTTCTTTCCGTGCCCTACAATCCTGACAGCATCCAATTTGCTACATACAACACCGAAACACCTGAAAAATATTTTGCTTGTTTAAATGTGCTGACTTTCTGGTAACAGAGTTATCATTTACTGAGAAGAACTTGTGAGACCAATGAAAACACCCCTCGATGTAGTCTTTAGAGTGGAAAGACTCAAGACATGTATTTGATATTGCATCAAATGAAAAAGAAATAGGTTGTCCTTAGTGCCTACTGAGAAGTAGTATACTGCTGAAGTCTGCAGAAAACCAAAGACTGCCTATCCTTCAGAGTTCACATTTAATTCAGATCCTGAATGAAGGAGAGACTTTCACATATTAGAAGTGGAATACCTAGCTGAATACCAGTTTATAGTTTATTAGCACTTAGTTAGTATTTAGTATTAGCATTTCTCTGGCATAGTATTGATGACCTCAGCAAACCCTGACCTGTGATCTTTGGAGACGGATGCAGTCATCCTTTGGGCTGGATGGTATTCGGTGTTTTCCACAGGATAATGCAGAACTGGAAATAAAAAGCGTGTAAGATAAAGCAGAATGTTAAAAGAAAAAAAAATAAAAGAAAGAAAAGAAAGTTAGGAATGCCCCTCTGCCAGTTGTGACACCAAACCTGTGATTATTCTCAAATATAGTCAAAATGTAAATCACCACTTGATGTCACCATTGGTCTGTACCTGTGCTGTGCAGCTCTTCAAGAAATCTTGCTGAATGAACATCACAAAGAAATTATAAATTCAGTTAAAATATTTAGAGACCTATTATGATGTTAAGTAATCACCATCTATTTTTTGGTCCCATTCAAAATACTGGAACACTGGATTTGGAGCACTATGAAGACACAATGAGAAGTAATTTGAAAGGTGCTGTTTATAATTAAAACCTGTTTTGATAAGGAAATTTGCAATAACCAGCAGAGTAGGTCTGATCACTGCAGTATGTCATATAAAAATTACTACCATCCTACTGCAGAATGAAAAGGAAAGAGTACATGAACAGAAGAGTCAATGCCTCTAGCAACATGAAATTAAGAAATATAAAGGTTAATGAAGGTACAAGAAAATTTTTTGAAAAATTTGGGATCCTGTTTCCCTATTCAAGCATAAAGAAAAATATTCTGTGTTCAAATTTCCTTTGTTTCTAACAAGCATGATGAGGCTGACTTGAAGTGTGTTAGTTCTGAACACCTGTTCATTTATTTAGGGGTCTGAAGAGGAATTTAGCAGCTCAGGTTGAGGTGTAATTTTAAAGGAATATTATCATGTATGAAGTACTGCTTACTATTCAGAAGTTGTCTTTTCTCAGAGTTGCCACACTGTAAAACTAGAATTGTGTCTAAACTGAGTGGAAGTGGCCACAGCACCAAGCCTGAGAGACATAAAGAAGTGTTTGGACAACAGCCTCAGGCACAGGGTGTGATTCTTGGGGCTGTCCTTTGCAGGGCCAGGAGCTGGACTTGATGATCCTTGGGGGTGCCTTCCAATTCAGCCTATTGTGTGAACATGTGAACTGTGAAACCTTTAATTCAGACAATACTGCAGGTGATACAACATTGTGTACAGGACACCAAGTAGGACAGAAGGTGGAATTTCCCAGCAGCTTGAAGCACCAGGATGCACAGTACAGCTATCCCTTGGCATGAGCTTTATCAGTTCTTTACATATACAACAAGAATCCCCTTATTCATATTTTACCTGAACTTTTAGACTGCTGTAATTTTTTACCTCCCAGCTAGGCATTCCCTGAGGCACCAAGCACTAGCTGAACCAAGTGTTCAGTTAATATGATACATTCTTATGGCTCTACTTGGATACTCAGCATGCTGCACGTTCTCCTCCACAACAGTACTGCCCACAGCTTGTATAGGCCTGTACACCAGGAGGTCTATACAAACATGGTTCTAATGCTTAAATTATTTTAGAATATATAAGAAAACTATAATATATAGAATAGAATATATAAGAAGACTATAATTCTAGACTTCCCATCCATTTTCTATCTGCTTATCAGTTATAGGCTTATGCTGTCCTTTTCTTCATTTGTGTGGTTGCAATCACTGGAGTAATTCTTTTTCAGGTCTGGACAGCAATGACTGTGCTCACAGACAAGGAAAATGTTTCCCAGAGAAGTTCCCAAGCAACTCTAGCACTGGGTACATGCTGCATATGTGAAATTTGCTCTGAAGTGAATGGAAATTGGAAGTGCTCAGGAATTACTAGTATTTTTCCTTTTGCAATGCTGAACGAATAAGCTAATTCTATCCAATTTCAAGCTCCTTTCAGCATAATAGTTTCAAAATTGAAGCTCAGAGTTTATCACTTGACTCTCATTTCAATAAAGAGAGGCTAAAAAATCAAAATGGTCAACGGTCAGTAGGAATAAATTTAGTTAGCAAGCAAAAATAGAAAAGTGAAGTAGAGAGTAAAAAGCAAATTCAGAGTTTGAAATAGGGCTGGCAGAAAAATAGAATAAAGGTACAGTATAATACATACACATAGGACACATAAACTATTCCTTTGGTAAAAAAGTTGGGAGCTTTTGTAGTCATAAATAAATACTCTATGTTAATACATGGGTTTGTATTTGATAAAATAAATAAATTATACTTAAAACCCCCCTGTTATTATATAACCCAATATAATTTGTGCATTAATTTAATAACATTACTGTATTTTAAATAGCTTTCTAATCTCAGCAAAATTAAACATTCAAAAAGCATCAGACTCCATATCTTTACATATTATTTTTCCTGTATCATGTGATAACATAGAAGAACAATCCTAGGAATTCAGATAAATAAATCTGGGGTTTGGGAGGCAGGATCACAGACATCTTATATATTCATATGTTTTTTTACATTGCCCCAAAAAATGTTAACAAAAATATCTGATTCTTAGACCTTACCTTCAGTATAAGACTATATATGTAGATACATACACATTTTTATATGGGTATAAATACATATGTTTATCTACATCTATCTATATCTATATCTATATATATATGTGTGTGTATATATATATATATATATATATATATATATATATATATATATATATATATATATATATATATATATATATATATATATATATATATATATATATATATATATATATATATATATATATATATATATATATATATATATATATACACATAAATATATCCATCCACATTTAAAGTGCTTGGGTAGTCACCGGGGCAAAATGTAGTTCTTGTTTTTTATTTCTTTCAAACAGATTTTTCATTTACTCTTTACTCTTTTAGCAGGGTCAGCCAGAGGTAAATTCATGATTTTTTGACTGAGTAACTAAACTGAGTGGGGGGAAGCTCATCATCTATGTTGCTTAGGGAAAATAATTATTCAGCTATGAGCAGAAAACACAAAGAACAACATGAAATTTAACTTAGGATTCCCCCATTTTCAGCTGCTTCAGAAAATGTGTCATTGTGAAATGGAGAGGTATGGACAGGGATGAACATTTTCAGGACTGATAGTTTTGTTCAGGGATGAATTCTGCTCATCAGGGCAGCTTCCAGAGGGCTTGTGTCCCAAGCTGAGGGTGTATCTGGCTTTAAAACTGTCACGCAGAACACCTCAGCATGTCCATTTGCACTGTAAAAATAAATAACATACACAAGGTGAATGCAATATTGTTGGGGTGTGTTGGGCATGTTTGGGCTTGTTCAGTTATTTATCCCTCAGTTAATGTATGTTAAGGATGTTCAGTTATATGTCAATCATCTTTCTCCTCCTCCTTCTTTCTCCCAAACCTGCTAAGTCATGGTGAATTGTCAGGATCCGAAGCTGTCATTCACACTGTCACCACTCCTCAGTTTCCAGAAAGTTCAGTCATCCCCATCCCCTGGCTGGTCAACCCCCGGGTTTCCCCTCCTACCTCCGTCCCTGGTGGTCCTTTTCCATGTCCCTCAAACCCAAGGAACCCTTCCCCTTTTCTCTGATTTGTTGCTCCCTTAGCTCCTCCTCGGGGGAGTACCCTCTATATAAACTGTTGCATTATAACTCTCGGGGCTCTCTGCCTTGGGTCTCCCTTCGGGTTTGTTCTTTCTGCTGGGTGCTTCGGCACTCCAAGGAATAAACTTAGATTTCGACTAAGGAAGAGAGTCTCTCCCTTTATTCCGCTGCTTCGCCGGACTGTCTCCAACCTCTGTCTGTCCGACACAGGCCAAGAACCCACGTAGGTTGCTGCTTCTGCTAGCGAGGCTGGGGGACGCAGTGACCTCATCCTGCAGCTGATACCTATAGCCGGGTGCCCTGCTTTGAGAGCAGGGGAGGAACAGCGGCAAATATCCCTTTCTTTGCACTCCAAATTGTGTGAGATCTACTGAATCTCTTTCTGGTGGCAACAAGGCCATACGAATATTAGTTCGCCTACTATGCCCTTCCTCTCACAGCTGAGCTAATGGATAGATGGAAGTGGGGAGGTCATTCAAGTCTTTCAGTAACCTGTTACAATGCAAAAGTATGTGAGTGAGTGGTAGATTTTGTTTGCTGATGGTGCTTCCAAATGGATTCAATATTTTCCACTTCCACAAGTATCCCTGACTTTGGTTTCTACTACAGGACAAGGTACACAACCATAACAGAGCCAACACAGTAGGGCTGAACCGCAACACGTATTATTCCCTTTCTAGTTATTATCTTTGTATTTACTTTTCAAATGAAAACTCTGCACTATTTTGTAAGCATTCATGTGACTCTAACACAGAATCTACTTTGTCCTGGTACATGACTGACATGATTTCTGTGAAAAGTCAGAAAATCATAATTATACGAAGGTTTGGAAAAACCAGTGTTGGTTCCCAGAGATGCAAAAAGAAAGGAAAATGATGTTTGTTGCTGGAGGATTTACAAAATTTAGAATTTGATTTCAGTCTAGATGACACCAAGGAGTGACCCAGCTGTTCTGATTCACAGACAGTCTCTATGAGTCTTCAACACACAGCAGACCTGTAGGT
Source organism: Ploceus nigricollis (assembly GCA_013399945.1). NCBI lineage: Eukaryota > Metazoa > Chordata > Aves > Passeriformes > Ploceidae > Ploceus > Ploceus nigricollis. Next base: position 660,741 of record VXBC01009131.1, on the reverse strand, counting down.
GCTCCTGGAAATAAATCATGCCCCAGAACTGTTTGAATTCACCTTTGTCAGAGGCTGCCAAGATGGCAACAAGTTACAGAACAATAAGGACAGGCACACAGCATGCTAAAGACAGAGAACTCAAGTGCTTAAATGCCATCCTTCACTCTTGTGAAGAAGGGATTGTGCTGACCCGGAAAATCTGAGGCCACAGACCAACATGAGTGGATTGACTGTGTTAAACAATACACACTGTTCTTCAGGGTCCTATTGATTATGTACATGTTGTAGGAATAGAACCAGTTACTGGAAATTTAGATCATTTTGTGAAATACCAAGTGAGGCAGGCAAAGCAAAAAAGATACAGATGTTTGCTATAGGCTCTGATCCCTTAATGGAACCCCATGACAAGCGGAGTGTTGATGCAGGATGGACTGCGCTTCAGCTTACCATGAATTTAAAGAACAACAGAATTGGGTAGGCAACACATCTGACATAAAATGGAAATGCCAGAGGGCTGGGATGCCAAAAGCATTCCAGATTCTTTCTAGTGAGCAAAAGCTTAAAATTTTATCCTGAAAATCTATGAATGAAAATGCAAAGGAGCAAATTAAGGATTGTTGCTCCCTTCCTTTGTTCTCAGAACAAATATTCTTGCTTCTTCAGGACATATTAGAAAGGTGATTATTAATAGCCACCACAATTACCTTGTTCAAAATATTTTGCCCACCCTATGTCATAATACTTAATGGGGATGGGTAAAATAAAGGATATTTGACAGAAGCTGGCTGAAAGGAAGAAAAGACACATGATTACCATTCAGGCTGCCTGCCTGCTAATGATAAGTGAAAACAGATAACTCAGCTTCCATGGAACCTTGAGCAGCAAAGCATTTTCTGTATTCTTCAAAACAGAAGGGAAGGCTTTAAATGTTTTGGAGAGACTTGATCAATAAATCCAGTCTGAAAAGAATCTGACATCCAGCCGTCCCGTACTCTGTCAGGTATGCCAAGAGCAAAATGGAAACCATTGATTTGTTTGTCACCAAGCTTCCCTAGGTGGCAAATATTTCTGAATCTTAGATGTGCACAGATGACATTATACAGGGATCAAATAACTGAAAAGTGAATTTCAACTGGAGACAATTTCTGTGAGCAGGAAATGTCAGAGAATTCTCCATGTACCACATGGGATATGATGCTATGTGCGTTTTTTTTTTTTTTTTCCCTCTATGGACCATCCTTCAGAAATTAAGAGGAAGAAGATACTGTAAATCACTTATGGTGAGCTATGGGACTTTCTGAAGTGAGGCAAATATTTTCACTGATTTTAAGAAGAGTTACGTTCACCTTTAATAGAGATTTTAATTACTGACAAAGACTGTTCTGTCTTATCAGAACAACTAAAGACATACCTTTGCATGAGCATTCCCAAGTGAACATGCTGAGTATTTGAAGCAATTTCTCTGACAGGAGGAGAGACCTCTTACAGTGCTAGTGCTTCAATAGAAAGGACTCTGTGGGATATGAAATACTCAGCATTTTCAATAAAGCTCAGTGCATCATTATTAGAGGAAGTAGTTCATTTAGATCTCAAATTCTGTGTTAGCAGTGCTTTAGATAGTTTCACATTTACCCATGCTGTTTTGGCTTTTTCTCTGCCAGACAACTGTCAAATCTAAATGCTTCATAAAGGAGTAACCTATGAGCAGCAGTTCTTTTGTGTCTGATAATCTGAAAACAGATTTTCCAGCATGGGGCATTAGATTTATTTATATGACTTTGGTCGATCAGAACCATAAAATGCATTTGTGCTTGCAGAGAACTTTCACAAGTGCACCTAAGATATCACTATTTCCTTTACTTTGGTTTTCCATACATTTTGCATCACATGATCTGCCTTGGATCCAATCTCTGCAAAGCAACCTAGCAGCAGAGATAATACTTAGTGTTGGAGTAATTATTTAACAAAGATTTTGGGAGCTAGGAAGGATTTTTTGAAGGCAGAAACAAAAGGGGAGAGTTTTTTAGAGGCTACCTATGGCATAAATAGGGCAAAGCGAAAGGGGTGTGATATTGGCTGATATAGAAGAGGACAGTGTGAAGTGTTTTCTCCTTTATTAAGATGATGACAGTTGTTGATGCTATTTTTGTGCTTATTGGTCTCTAGTTTTTCCCAGGAGGTCTTTCTTTTAGCTTTGAACTAGTCATGAACTATGTAGGAATAAAGTGTGTTTTTCTTTGGATCAGAATGCTATGACAGTTCGTGGAAAGCAAATGCAAAGGAGACAGGACTAGTGAAATTTCCATCTCAAAAATAATTGGCTTTCAGAAGAAGAATCTTTGTGGGCAACAAATGGTGAAGATGTTGTGAGTAATAACAGGAAAGTCAATAGCGTTGTGTATAGGAGCAGAGCCTGGAAAAACATGCTTAAGGAGCTAAGGTTGTAACTGTAATAAGATGCTGACGGACAAGGTCAGTCGAATCCTATGTGGAATAAGGTAGGGAAGGTTTCCCGCATCTTTTACTTCTGTTTTTCCTCTTATTAACTTCAGAAACACAATCCCAAATGACAACCATATTTTAAAATAAAATTTAATTTACTGTCTGAAAAGTAAATTCAGAAAAACCTTTTCAAACTGAAATGTTAATTTTAAGGCAACAGGAAACATACAATGTGGATACTGGATTTCCCTCTTGCTTTATTATATCCAGCCACATCTTAAAGATTGTTCTATAGTGTTTTCTTGTCTGAATATTAATAATGTTTGATTATAAATCTCAGTGAGTGTATTTTATGGAATAATGTCGATTATGGTGTTTCTTATGACCAACAGGAGAAACTAGTGTGTCTGTTAAACTGAACCTCTGTATAAAATAGTCTGAGATCTGAAAACATAAATATTTTTATCTCTTCCACTCTCACTATCAAGCTAGAATACCAACTTTGGTGCAGCATGAAAGATTTCAAAATACACAGATTTGGATTCCTGTATTAACTGTTTCAGTCATTAATTACATTTCACAGGAATATTCCATCTGGCCCTAATTTCATGCTTAATGTCATTTTCACACATTTGACTCTCCTTTGTTCTTGGTTTGCAAGATTCTTCCTACCACAAACCCATTCCCTGACTTGACTTTTAAGGACCATGATCAAGTCCCCTCTATTGCTCCTGCTGCTATGAACAATATGCTTGGCATATAATTATCCAATGGCAAGTCCCCAAAGATCTAAATAAATCTTTCAACTTCTTTCTATACCTTCATGATTTTGTTGAGATTATTAAAATGAGAACAGAAAGCTGTGACATGAAGTGTCTGTACATCCTGTGTGGACAAGACTTTGAGTCTTGTTTGAATGTTAGCACTACAAAACATTCATGCTAACATGCACATAATGTGATTATGAAAACCAGACTCCCAGTTTCCAGTGGTTTCTACTACATGCCTTTAAAATGAACCGTTAATTTAAAACTTGTTTGTGTCTGTGATCATGAAAATTCACAACTGGTACCTGAGTTTCCAATAGAGTACTTTTTTTCCTCTTTGGTTTTAGTTCAGCTACATTTGAGTGTCTGGTATATGGTTATTACTATTGAAAGATCCAAAACTTTAACTCCTTTTCAAAGTCAAGTATGTTTTAATAATGACATTGAAAAGGACAAAACTGAGCAACTAACATTATCCTTCCTTATTGTGTGCAATTCTGAAATAAATATAATAATGGCATGCATTTAAAAATGCTTGCAAGAAAAGGTATCCCAGCAAGAACAGTAATTAGAAAGATGTGGGGTAGAAGTCATGTCAAGATGAGTGGACCATATCAATTTGAAAGAATAAAATATGTTATAGTAAAAAGGAGTCTGGCAAAGCACTATAGGAACTTATTAAGGGAGAATTGCTAGAGGGGCCTAAATAATGAGAAGCAAAATCCAATACTAGTAGAGTGCATGGTCTTGTTACACTTTGTCTTTTAGATTCTTTGGAATGCAATGATTATCTTTCTGGAAATGGATCAATCACCCCCAAGGCAACCTATTGTACATGAAGAAAACCATTCAGTGAGCAAGCAGCTGCAGTAGCAGTATAGACTACCCTTTTCTATGCTAATAATTTTAATTGGACAATATATTTTCCTCAAAATTGCATTTTTCCTCTGACTTTCCATTGCATTTGCATTTAATTCATTATTTCTCAAGCATCATTAGTAGGGAAAGAATTTTTTGAAAGATGTCATTAGCCATAACTTCAGAGATAAAATGACCATTTTGTTTTCATATGGTTTGTAAGTAGGTCAGCTCTGCAAACCAGCAAGCTTGGCAAAGCAAACTTTGCAATGGCAAGGCTATGGCTTCATTAGTGCCTGAAATATCAGGATCGCATCTGCACAGAGAGGAATGCAGAACTGGAGCTGATGAATTGGGAGTGCTCCATGTTGCTTGCTAGTGTCTTTGGTGTTTCATCAAGGAACCCATGAACAGTGGGGTCAGAAGTGGATACTGTAATGCACAAAGCCCTAATAATTACTTAGTCAAGGTCACCTTAAGGCAATCAATTACATCTCTTAGCTAATAAAGACTGAATAATTTCAACACATTTTCTGTGGGAGTTGGGGAAACTCTTTGCACTCTTCAGTTTGCAAATTATCAGATCTAGCATCTGGGCTTCTAGCTTGTAGCATGTTGCAGTTTCACAACTAATCTTTCAGTTTAATAAACTATGGCAAATTCTTTTATTGTTTCATTGCATTTGGGTTTTCACTAGGAAATGATGGTATATTTGGTTTAACTGAAGTTAATATTATGATGTACCTGTGGTGAGAACAGTAACGGTATAAAATTGGTCCTTTTTTGTTTAATGGCTTTGTGTTTGTGGTTCTCTGCTGTATCAGGTTAAGCCAAAACACTTTTATTGGAATACACAGTATTGATTATTTTCTTGCTCAGTCTACTTTATATCTTTATACTGAAAAGATAAAGAAAGAAAAACTGTATCTAAATTTTAAGCAGATTATACATTTCTTCAGATCTTTGAAATTCAGATGGAGCCTTCTAATTCACATTAATTGCATCGATTAAAACACTTAGAAGGATAACAAATCATTAGCTACATGTACCAGACTACTCAAAACATTTCTAAGTAATGTAGATCAGCATGTCTTTAGTCATAATGTCAAGAATAATACCAAAGCTGATGTACTGAAAACAATTCTTACAAAAAATTCTTGCATAATAAATCACATCTAGTCTACAATAAAATCATTAACCACTGTTCTGTTCCTCTGCTCTGAAGTGTAAATCACCCGTAATGTTGACTTATTTTAAGTCAGTTTGCATATAAAGTGAAAAAAAGATTTAGTTCAAATCTAATGAGAATGAAAACAAACTCCTATCCATATAGTAACTCATTTGATAGAATGCATAAAAAAATCCCTAAGAAGATAGATCTATCTCAGAATGACTTCTTATGATCTGCTTCTCATTTTATGCACATACTAAAATATAAGCTTTGCAAAACTCCTCGTGTTAAGATTCCATTGAAAGTGTAATTTCTTTAGTAAAATAAAACATAGCTTTCATTTAGTCTGACAATGTTGGCTCAGGAATATGGAATATTAGTTTCAGTAAGAATGCATTGGTTTCACTGTAAAATAAGGTTTCTTCGGTATCAGCCCTGGAGAAATGTATTGGTTTCAGCTAAAATGTATTGCAATGCTTTCACTAAAACATACAGACATTATAAAACTGTATATTGGTTTCAGTAAAAAATGTATTCTTTCCAATGGATTCATGAGGCTTTCAGCAAGAATGTATTGATTTCATTAAAATGTGCAGCTTGAGATAAACAAAAATTCAGTTAAAATGCATTGGTTTCTGTTAAAGCTCATTGACTGAAGTGAAGAACATTCTACACTGGTTTTGGACAGCCTTAGGGTTTTTTAAACCGTGAATGGAGAAAGACATATAAGTAATTGTAAAGGTAATTGTAAACAAACTCTATTCTGTAACATCTAAAGATATAGACATGCTAAATAAATTAGATTTTTATATTCCATCCCATTTGCATCTGCTGCTCAGCACAGGCATAAATATTGATACAGAAAAACCATGACACCCTTAATTCTGATGAATAGTTTTTTAATCAGGTGTGGGTGTGAGCTGCAAGATTTTTATAACCTGTTAAGTAATAATTTGTTTTTCTGTGACCAGTTTTTGACCAGTTTACTTTAAATCAAGTTTGACGTTTTCCGCTTTATTGACAACAGATTCTTTTTGCCTTTTCAGCAGTGCCAGGCATTCAATGACAAAGACATTTATAAATATCATGAAGCTCTCCTATTGCCAGTCAACTAAATTAGGGACAATATATTTGGTTGCTGTGGCACATTCTTTTTTTTTTTAATCTNATTTTATATTTATATTTTTTAATTTATTTTTTTATTTATTAATGGCTTTTTGGTGTAGTTTCCTTGTAACTCTGTACAACTTCTGCTGCAAATAATGCATTCACAGCACCCATGGCAAGGAGCTCCACAGCTGATCCCCTCCCACACAAAGAAGTTTCTTCTTTTTGGATGTTGGTTTGAATGTGCAGCTTGTTTCTTGTTGCTTTTACTTTTTCCTTGAATCATACAATCATAGAAAGGTTTGTGTTAGAAGGAACCTTAAAGATCATCTATTTCAATCCCTCTGCCAAGGNCAGAAAAACCATGACACCCTTAATTCTGATGAATAGTTTTTTAATCAGGTGTGGGTGTGAGCTGCAAGATTTTTATAACCTGTTAAGTAATAATTTGTTTTTCTGTGACCAGTTTTTGACCAGTTTACTTTAAATCAAGTTTGACGTTTTCCGCTTTATTGACAACAGATTCTTTTTGCCTTTTCAGCAGTGCCAGGCATTCAATGACAAAGACATTTATAAATATCATGAAGCTCTCCTATTGCCAGTCAACTAAATTAGGGACAATATATTTGGTTGCTGTGGCACATTCTTTTTTTTTTTAATCTGAGAAAGTTTTTATTTTTCAATATTTTAAATAACTTTATATTTTACTTTTATACAGAAGTGGTGCCACTGACTTAGAGAAACATGCATGCATACAACTGAACAATCCTTGCTACATGGAGTTCATTACTGTCCCACTTTGGAGCATTATTCTCCCCCTACACTGATGTAGAATTCCCATGCAAAATGTGTTTAAGTACACTTGAAGTATAAGTAGTATGAATAAAGTTTCAACTACTTAAATTTACTACTGTAATTAAACAGAAGAAAGTAGGAATGATCATATTGGACTGAAGAACTAGTCTATCTTGCTTTAGTCACATGTCCTTCAGTTGCAAACACGAAAAATGCCTGGACATTGCCAGAAGAAGCTCCAATAAATCATACATAACAGATTTCCTACAAATTTCCTGAGAGGNCTTTTTTCCCTGCAACTCACAGTTTTGCGGATTCCTGCCATGTATGGCTTCAGCTGTCCTTTTTCTGATAAGAAACCTATTTTATTAGGCCCCTCCTTGCATGAAAGTTGTTTCATAGCTCTGGTTTTACTTGTTGCCCTGTTTTTTGTTCATTCTACTAGATCATTTTTAATGATGTGAAGACAAGAACTGCACATTGTACTCAGAAAGCTTTGGCACCATAGGTTTGTCTAGTATCATAGCAAATTGTCTTTCATATATTTCTGTTGTAAACTCAGTTTTATGCATCTTGAAAATGTGGCAACCTACCTCTCAGTTTTCCAAATGCATTTTATTTTCAAATGCTTTCTCTCCCACTGTTTTGTAATACTGTAATACCACTGTAAACATTTAGATTTTAGATATCTCTTTTCATCTCTCTTGGTAGATGTAGAAAAACAAGATATCAAGCTGTGGTAGAAGAGTTAAGATTGCCAATCTGAAAGGTAATAGTTCTTCTGTTCAAATCTGCAGCAACAAGAGGGTGGACCTGATTGCTTCACAAATCAATGCATTTTATCAGCACTTTTATACATTGCTCTGATGTCAAGGGTCAGCAACTCACTCTGTAAGAAAGAGGGGTTTTGCAGTCTTCTCAAAAGAATGAGTCAATAGGTGCTCCTCTTAATTCCCAGGACCCTGGCTTGGTACAAATCTTTGGAAGTGCAGTATATAACTTGTGAGAGGGAAGAACTGCACAGGTAGGTGATGTCAGAAGACATTTCTCATGTATTGAATTACACAGGATCCATGAAGAAAAACTGAACTGACTAAATTGACTCAATATGAACATTGTTATTAGCAGAGCAAATGCAGTGCCTGGAAAGAGCAGTGCTGAAGGGTGCAATTTCAAGCTCAGTTTCTGACTGTCACTGGTGCTGCTGCTTGCTGTGCCATCAGCTATGCAGGGGTCATCCCAGTGGTAAGCCATTCCCATTGCAAGTTTCACAGCAGCTGAACTGCTGTCAGCATTGACCTACACAAATCTGTGCTCCAGTCCCCTCCTATGTATTGATAAAATGTATTTATTATATTTATTAATATACTGTTTATAGCTAATCTCTTGTAATCTAAAAACTCATGGTTAAACAACAGGCATTTTAGCTTAATACCAAGGCATATATCTCCCTTTGTTTATGAAATTTAAAACTTTCACAAGAACCTGGAATTTTTCCCAGTAGATAATGACATTTCAGTGCTGTACAGACTGGTCAGCTGAGCAGGAATCAAAGGACTAAGGTGCAGAAATATAACCAAGATATTTTCCCCATAGAAAATATCACCATAGATGTTGCTTTTGCTAGATTCTCAAATCTTTCTTAAAGTAGTAGTCAGTCCACCTTGCTGATTAACCCAGAATGAAAATTTCCTAGGCCATTGGATTCACTGAATCTCAGAGTTCATTTATGGTAATGTTGCAGGTAACCACTTTCAAGTATAATTCTACTGTGAATGAGAATACCCTTAGATCACAACTTTGCTGTTTTACTAACAACTTTGCTCTGCCTCTGATTGTTTCTATTTTTCTGATGCAAACTTAGCAATTGTAAAACATGTCCTCTAACTTTACTGGAAGCAGAGACTTCCAGAATAAGTTCAGAAAAAGCAAGTTGTAATCAAATCCACTTTTGCTTTGAAACCCTATTAGTATGTTGTTTACTTAGAAAGCTCATGGCTTTTTGGAAAGTTATAGTTTGGTAGGGTCTGATGACTATATAACATTGAAGAATGGTTTGGAAATAAAAAATACAATTTAACAACCAAAGTGATGTATCTTCCAAGTTATTTTATGAAAGTCCTTCAGCAAGTTGACATCGTTTCTGGACAAGTGGAAGAATAGGAACTACTCAATATATCAAGTTCATTCAAACCTACAACTGTTTTTAAACACAAACTACTTTGAGAGTTTTCAATTAGGTGTGCAGCCTCCTAGAAGGAAAAAAACCCAGATCTAAACAGCTGGGCATCTTAGTGGGATGTAGGATTTTTAAACCAAGACATACAAATATGCTCAGCCAAATCAGGGGAATTTTTTTTTCCCCACAGCTCATTCTGGAAAATACATTTAATGAATCAGAGTTCATCTTGTTAAATCCTGTGCTGAGACATAAAGACAACTGCACTGTGTGATTCAAATCACAGTTATCAATAGAGCATCCATGAAGGCAAAATTCCCTTTTATCAATTATGCAAGGCTATAAAGAGGAAGGTCTTTCTGTCTCGTGGTCCAGGACCAACTATATCACCTACCAAAGAAGAGGGTTTCTTCTTGTGTCATAATATCTTGACGGTGAGTCAGCTGTACAACACATTTTCCTTGATCTAAATCCCCCTCCATGTGAAACTTTCACGTAACTGTGGCTGTGTGTACAGACACTGCAGTAGAAGCTTATAGAAGAAGACTGGTGCTTGTTAACTTTTATTAAAGTAAAATAAGGGCACACAGATGTAAAAAAGCTTTATTTCTAATTGCTAAAATATTCCCCAGAGGAGCAACTTGTCTGTGAGGAACCCCACATAGAATTAAAAAATAAACTGAAACTTCACAGGCACATTAGGCATCTTTCACCTGCAGGAAATATGAAGTCCAGTTGCTGGGGACTGGGAGAAAAATTAAGCAAAAGCAACATTGTGCAACACAGTCAGTGATGGGTGGGAAAAATGGTTTTGAGCCAGAAGAGTTTTTCATTTTAATGGCAGATATTGAGATTAAAAAAGTATGATAGAAAAGAGAATAATGATATTATTGATTATAATGATGATGATAATGGTAATAATGCTTAGAAGCCCTTAAAATTAAAACCAAACCCCCTTCTGTAAAATGCAGAGCTCTTCTGTAAAGTGAAGAGAGATTTTATTTCCTCATAGAATGACTACAGATTCTTTTTATTTGCTGTAAAGTACTCTACTTATATTTCTCCCTGGCTCCATTTAAACTCTTCCCTGTCCGGAGTCTTTGGACAGGTTTTATCTGAAGAAATAAAACAGAATAACCTTTTTCCTGCTGAGGAGATTCCTATACTGCAGTGACATCATTAACCATAAAGCACTCTTACACATTTCACACCTGGATGTCTTAAATAGAGGATGAATTAAATCATGTTTCCAAATCAATTTCTCCTGATATTTACATTTCACTGCTGCAGTAATAGGAAGACTGAATCCATTTAAAGTCTCTCTTATCCACTGACTGAATGACATATATTTGCCTTAGAAAAAAATAGTCTGGATTACTGCACTCCTTAAAAGAGCTCTCCCACAAGCCCCTAGACAGTGTTTCAAACTCTAGAAATTCATCTGAAAGAACAATTACTTGGATAAACTGTGGTCTCTGTAGTATTCAGGTGAAAAGGGCATAAACAGGCCAATACCTCATAGTATTGTAAAGAAAAGCTTCCCTTTTCTTCTCCCCCACTGGAAAAGATGTACTATTTTATATTTAAAACTTTATTTATCCATTGGAGTTGCTCATGAAAATCATATTATATATAGTATTTTTTCACTCAAAACACTACAGACATCTCATATAAAGAGCAGCACGTTTTAGCAAAGCTTTTTCTCGCAGTATCCTCCTGAACAAAATGTCCAGCATGAAACTGGACATGTACACAATGTGGTGGTGGCTCAATTCCCAGAGAGTTGTAGTCCCTGAGTTAACACCTGACTGGTGTCCAGTCACTTGTGGTGCTTGTTCACCAGGGCTCATTTTGAGATCTCGTTCTCTTCAATGTTTTTATCAGTGACCTGGAGAGAGGAGTGTACACTAAGCACATTTTCTGGTGATACTAAATTAGGAGGACCTGTTTATTCCCTAGAGGCTAGAGAGGCTTTAAGATAGATCTTGACAGATTAGAGAGGCTTTACAGTTAGATCTTGATAGATTAGAGCACTAAGCAATCACCAACCATGTGAAATCTAACAAGGACAAATGCTTTGACAAGGACACAGCTTCTGTATCTGAAGCAGCGTAATCTGGTGGGTGTACAAGTAGACTAGGGGACATGAGGGTGCAATGCAGCCCTGCTGACACGGATCTGGGGGTTTTGGTTGATGGTAAGTTTCATATGTTTCAGCAATTTGACCTGGCAGCTAAAAGAGCCAACTCTTGTGTAGGTTGCTGTAAGCATTTTGATCACAGATCAAAAGGAGTCATTGGCCTACTGTGCTCATTGTTGGTGCAGCCTCACCTGTGCACTGTTTAGGCTTCCACAATAAAAGAAAGATACAGGAAAATTAGAATATGTCCAAAAGAAAGCTTGAAAAATATTGAAAGAACTAGAGGACAGGACTTAGTAGGAGTGGCTGAGGATACTTGGTTAGTTCAGCTTAGGAAAGAGGAGGCTGCGAGGGGATCTCATTGCTGTCCACAGCTTCTGCATGAGGGGGAGAGCAGAGGGAGATGCTGGAGGTACTGGTGGATGAAAGATTGGCCGTGAGTTGGCAATGTGCCCTCACAGGCCAGAAAGCCAACAGCATCCTGGGCTGTACAGAAAGAAGTATGACAAGCAGGTTGGAGAGGTCATTCTCCACCTCTACTCCTCTCTCATGAGACCCCACATGGAGTGCTGCATCCAGCTCTGGGCCCCCAACATAAGAAGGACCTGGAATCAGTGGTGAGTCCAGAGGAGGGCCTCAAAGATGATCAGAGGGCTGGAGCATCCTTCCTGTGAGAGTTGAGCTTGGTCATCCTGGAGAAGAAAAAGCTCCAGTGTGACCTTATTGTGGCCTTTCAATACTTAAAGGGCACTTAGGAGAAAGATTAGGTCAGACATTTTGGTAGGGCCTGTCACACTAGTGCAAAGGGTAATAGTTTTAAACTAAACCAGAGTAGATTTAGACTAGATGCAAGGAAGTAAGTTCTTTTATGATGAGAGTGTTGAAACCCTGGAACGTGTTGCCCAGAGAGGTGGAAGATGCCCCATCCCTGGAAACATTCAAGGTCAGGTTGGGCGAGGCTCTGAAGAACCTGATGTCACTGAAGATGTCCCTGCTCATTGCAGGGGGATTGGACCAGATGACCTTTAATGGTTCCTTCCAACCCAAAGCTTTTATGATCCTATGATTTTATGATCTCTTCTTTCTGATGTCTGCCTATATCAGGGAATGGATTAGAATTATGTCAGGGGTNTGGTTCTTTTGGGAGTTGTGAGTGGAGCTAGCCGCTGGGAAAGAGCTCACAATCAGCCCAGACGCAGAAAGACCACAGCGCCTCAAGCTTTCTGGTGCTCAGTAAGTGTTTGGAAAATGCTCTTAGGCATATCATTTAATCTCAAGGTTGCCCTTTGTGGAGTCATGAGTTGAACTTGGTGATCCTTGTGGGTGCCTTACAGCTCAGAATATCCCATGGCTATATAATTTTAATTTACCAGGAAATCAAGAATTCACTGCATATGGATCTTCTTTCTTCAAACATTAATAGATAAAATTCCAATTTACAAAAATCTCTGAAATCATTTGCAGACTCGTTTATCTTTCTGCAGACACTCATTTGTCTTTGGATGTTTTGCAGAGACCTCAGAGTTGTGAGATGCTGCTTAATGTCTTAAAAGGATTGATTTTCTGAAATATTGAATATCTGCTCTTAGAATATCTACCTTATCTTAGGAAGACTGTCATGCTGGGTAGGCAAAATATTCATTCTTCTTTTTAATGTCAAAGAGCAACCTTTTTCTGTTGCACTGGAAAGCATGACTATTTGAGAACAAAGAAAATAGGAAAGAAAAAAAGTATATAATGAAATATTATTTTTCTTATGGTTTTTTAAAATAATAGGTACTCCATTTGGTATGTATTTAATTTTGTAAGACAGAAATTTTACTTAAAAATTATATGTAATCATGGTACAACTATAACAGTCTTTTTCTGCCAAAAATATACTACTAACATTTTTTTGATCAGACTTAAACAGATCTTTCATTTTACACCAAATAATGTCTGGTAGACTTAATGAAATGAATTCTTCATGGGTGTTGAAAGGGCAGAACAAGGGCGTTTATTCTTCTGGATGTTATATGGCTGCATAAAATCGAGCCTTTGCTCAACCGCTGCTTTTATAGTTAGAGTGGACATAAAGAAGGGGAACAAAGGCCCTTAAAAGCACAGCTGTGCTCTTTGCACTGTGTGCTGTCCACTGACCTGTGTTGACTCCTGGTGTATATTATGCAACTCTAGAGCCATCCTGCTTTATGTTTTGGTCTCATGGTCTCCCTGATAGGCTTGGGAAGCAGAGAATCACCTGCTTAATTCATTCTGCACCTTCCAGCACCTGTTCTAATCTATGTACCTCTGTAGACCTCAGCCACAGGGAAATCTTCACCAGCAGTCACCTCAGACTGACAGGTTGGGATCCCTGGTCAATAATGTCAGTAGCATTAGGTAATTCTCAACTAAGGTATTATGGAAAAATGTGTCTAGCATTTTAAAAATAGGGATTATTTTTCAAATAGAAAATAAAAGCACAGCAATAAAGAGGAAAAATCCCATAAACCCCTGGATTGGACACTGCTGCTGACTTTACACTAACATGCTGACTTTACACTAACATACAAAGTGTATTAAAATATTAATGTGGGATTAGGTGATACAAATAATAGGTCATGTTGAAAAAAGATCAGAGAGATGCCAGGACACATCTATTGAATTGTTTGACTTAATAGCTTTGGTTGTAATTTAAAAGCCTTAGCTGTGAGATACACACATACATGGAAGATATATTTTTGTGTTTTTTTCTTAGGCATAATAATGATTCCTGCTGAAGTTCTTATAATACATATAGGTACTTTTTAGGATTTCTCAATATATTTCTTACGATACAAAAATAAAATATCTGTGTGTTTTAAATGAAACAATATATTTTAATTTTAAATGTAGTTTTTTCTGAGTAAGTAAAGAAATTATGCTGATGCCAATCTTTTTCTCTTTCAAAAACTTTGATGATTCTTACTAAGTCCACATGCCTTTCACTAATACGAGAAATATCAATGCCTCAGAAATCCAAGGGAATAATTTCTTTGTTCTGCTAAAGTAACAATATCAAGATGCTAACAGCTGGATAGGAAAAAGAAAGATAATCAAAAATATTCTTCTTTTATAAGTTGCACTAAAGTATATTGTGTAGGTGAATTTCTACTCCATTTAAAAAATATTTATTTCTAATAACTGCCTCAAACATGTTCAATTACCCATACCTTTCAAAAATCAGTCCAATGGCTGTTTCTTTTCTCAAATTGCCCCTCTTTTCCAGTCTCAGTAAGAGAAACCAAACACTGCACTAAACATTTTTCCCTGTCTCTCAGAGGAGGAACATGTAGAGAGGAAAAGCTGAGATACTGAAATACAGTGGCAATCAGTTTTATGTTCCTGCCTCAGCAACCTAGCATGCAGTGTTGTTCAGACTTGATGCTGCAATTTTGATTCTCCTTTGCCTGCCCACGGTATCACCAGCTGGAGCAGGCACAGCCAGCTGCTACGTGCAGCTCTGCTTTTGGATACATGGTGCACTAAGAAAATAAACGAAGCAACACTCTAAACATTTTGGTCTGTATAACACAGAATGTGAAACCCCAGCCATATTGATACACTCACTGATTATGACATTTAAACTTTGCTGCCCCTCATCAGTCTCTGAACGGCCTATTTCCATGACCATTCAAAAGGTTAAGAGCTGGGATGGATTCAGCTGTTTAAAATACTTATTAGGATCTAGGAATTCTATGGAAACTGCCATTGTGCCCAACTGCTGCAAACTAGCACAGCATACTCTGCAAACATTTCCTGTATTTCCATGTTAACTAGGTTTAACTAGTTGTCTACAAACCATTAACACCCTTGCAATTCTGTCTGAATTTGGGAGTCTTTAACTCCCAAAACAATATCTCTGTGTTTAAAACCACATTAAGGAATAAGCTGTGTGGATTTGGCAAATGTAGAATTAAGCTTGCATGGATGAGTTTATTTTAGCCTGTTAACATAGACATATGAAATATTTTCACAGCTTTGTACGCTGCTTGTTGTGTAAGACTTCATTTCACCAGGGAATAAATGGGTGAGGTAATAAGCTGGTAAAATTGCAAGTTTGTTACCTAATTGCATTCAATGCATGGGCTACTCTCTTCAGCACATCCCTGGGGCTTGATATCTTCTTTACTCTTATCACTACTTTTTATCATTCTGCCACTGTCCAATTTTACATGTTTTCCCTTGCTTCTGCCTTTCTGAAGTTCCTTGTCCATTATCCTTATAATAGCCTCATGATCTTATTCTGGTGCCTTTTCACTAAGGCTGTCATTTAGAGAACAAGAGAGTCAGCCACCTTTGTGATTTCTTGTTACTCCTGGGAGCTGTAGAGATTCACAGATCAGAATATCTTTGATCAGCTCTCCTTGTCTTCAGACAGGAAACACTAAAGAAAAAGCTTAGTCATGTTAACCTCCCAGAGACATAACATGTAACTTATTTCGTAGACAAAATCTTAGAAAAATATAACTCCTGGGCTGCTGATTTTGTGGTAAGTTTCAGATAATATTTTGTAGAAAATAATGCATCTCTGAGTAGATTCCATCGCAAGGCTTTCTGAGTCAGCAGCTCAAATACAGAGGTGCTGGAACTTCAGGCATCTTAATGTGAGCAAAACATGTTTTGCTTATGATTCATTCTGAAAAATAGCCAAGTTTTTTAAGCCAAAAATCTGCTTTAATCTACTTTCAAGATCAATTAAAAATGTGTCCTCAGGCAAACACATGGCATGGAAAATATCTGCCTTGAGGAATTAAAATTTAGCAATTATAAGTAATGAGAAAGAGGATTAAAAATAGTATATCTGAAGGCAGCTGTGCAAATACTTCTACCTATGATGTTACACAACTCTTTCAGTGAGAAAAAGTTAGTATTGATACAAAAGACTTGATTGCACTGTTGTATGTGCTGAATTAATGTCTCTCTCCTGTGTATGCATTTTGCAAGTTCAGTTAAATCTGGGAACTCACACTAAACCCAATGCCCACTGTGAAGTTTGCCTGTGTAAGCCCCATGTAATGCCCATGCAAAAAAAAAAGAAAGTGCAATAAGAACTTTAAATGTCAAGGTTTTGTCTCACAGGTTTTTGATTTCACCGTTTGTGAGTAAAAATTGAGAAAAATATGTAAATTCTTGGCCAAAACTCACTTCTTCACATGCTATTGTTGGATAGCCAGTCATTGCCACTGATCAAAGTGTGCTGTATCTGAGTTCTTGCCTGTGTCTTGTCTTGGAGGTCATTAACCTTGCCTGTGTCTTGTCTTGGAGGTCATTAACCTGTCCATGTGATGCATAGATAATGACATATCCCTCCTCCACTGACTGACACAACAAACAGATTTGGTGGTTTTTAAAAATGGAAGAAAGATTTAAATGCCTCAGTAATTCACAAATGTGAAGAAAGCAACTGTTGGAAAGGAATAGAAATACGTATTCTTTTTCAGATTAAAAATATTTTGCTTAGCTGCTGTCACCGGCACCTTGAACTATGTAGTTTTTCACTTTTGAGTGGTCTCCTCAAGAAGGTTCCATGAGGTTTAATCTTTTCAGTGCTCAAAAGGAAATTGTTATGGAAATTGACAGAAGCTTGAGGGTCCTTTGCCGTTTTGAGTGACAGAAACCACAGCCTCTCATCAAGCCATAGACAGCAAAATCTACTAGGACTTGTAGGAGTGAGTATGAAGGAGGGCCATGAAGATGATCAGAAGACTGGAGCACCTCTTCTATGAGGAAAGGCTGAGAGAATTGGAATTGTTCAACCCAGAGAAGAGAAAGATCTGGGATGAACTTATTGCAGCTTTTCAGTACCTACAAGAGAGCTGCAGAGGGACTTCTAACAAGGAGCTGTATTGGTAGAACAAAGTAAAATGGCTGTAAATTGAAAGACGGTAAATCTATATTAGATAGAAAGAAAAATTCTTTACTGTGAGAGTGGTGAGACACTGGAACAGGTTGCCCAGAGAAGCTGTGGAGGCCCCATTGCTGGAATTGTTAAAATCCAGGTTGGATGGAACTTTGAGTAACCTGGTTTCTGCCCAGTGCAGGAGGGTTGGAATGTGATGACCTTTAAGGCTGCTTGTAAAAAAACCATTCTATGATTCTGGATTCTGTGATACTGCTATAAAATACAACAGCTGCAGCAGCAGCTTTTAAGTTGAGAGAAAAAAATGGAGCAATTCATAGGCATATTACTGTCTTCATATTATCTACATAACTTACTGTAAATATTCAGTGAAAGCTGTGGAGAAAGCACACAGCCTCTATGGTTTTGTATATGTGATTTTATTTTCATGTATTTCCTTAACAAACCAACCTCAGTTTCACAGCATACAAAATATATTTCTCCAGAGGATGAAACCTTTGGGCTTCTGTTTGCTGGAGCCACTGGCGTACATCTATGTCAGTAAGCTAAACATCATCAAAGCACAGCTTTAATATAGGTCAACAACAATCCAATTTTGACTTATGCTTGTTAACACCTTCCCTGGCAATGCAAAATTTACTCTGGGGATTGCCAAAGCTGGGTATCATTCACAATTGTATGAATAAGGTCAAATTATTCTGCAGGGGCAAGAGAATTTGGCTTCCTGAAGAACTTCTGTTTGCCACCAAGGGCAGGGAACAGGGGCCACTTTGGCTTGCTGTCATAGACACTGCTGGGTAAGAAACTGAAGGCCAGCAGGAAATTTTGTGTTAACTGGATTATGAAGAGAAACACCAAAACATCTGTCAGAAGCTGTCAGAATTCTCCATGCATGTAATAATTTAGTATTTTTTTCAAATCTCAAAAAATGCAAAACCTGAAACATGGTGGTATTGCTTTAGGCTAACAGTGCAGCTGTCCCTGTGCCATGCCTCAGACAGAAACTGACAGTGGAAATGTGGGAAAGAGTGGAAGAACAGGGAAAGCAATGCGTGACCGAGGGACTGTCTGAGGCAGAACAGAGTGTTCAACCATGACAATCCTTCCACCACAGATCCCCAGTCACTTGTGTGATTCTTTTAGCAAGGTCACCACTTGATGTTATATAGAATGTCATACAAAAATAAAACAACAACAAAAAAAAATCTTCTAAAACTTCTTCAAAAGAAAACCTGCCAAGAATTAATAATGCTTTCCTGTCATTATTTATCTTTAAATACTTCTAGACCCCTTTATAAGGCCCAGACCTCAGGTATTCCCCCAGTAATTTCTATAACTCCCTTTGCAACCCTTCAAAACTGGACATCTACTTTTGTACCACTTGCGTTTTTATTGCATTCTGGATAACCTAGTTCATGCATAAACAACTTCATTCAAAGGTAAGCAGGTTTGGAGCCATAGCATTTTCTTTTAGTAATCCTAACACAAACTACAAATACTCAGGTCTCTTTTTTTTCTGCTGGATTCAAGCCATTTTCTATTGTTTAGGTTATGTGATCTGTGGAGCAAATGAGAGGTGACTTCTTATCTACAAGAAAAAGCTGTCTGATAAATCAAAAAGATGAATAATTTATAGCACAGGAGTAGAGAAAACAGCATTTCACACTGTTTTTCATGCAAAATGTCACATGAATTCCAAATGGACCAAGGAATTTGTGTGCTTGAGACTAAATTCATTGGCAGAAATGAAAAGAGGAGGGAGGAGAAGTCTCAGTATTGTTGTGATTGTAGTTTACTGAAGGAGAGAGGTTATGATCCAGCTGTTCTTTTTTCTATATTGACTTAAATAGAGAAATAAATTAAAACTACAAAAATCAATGCAAAGGAATACTTATGAAACACAGTCAGACAGCACTGGTACTGCAAATAAGACAGGGCTTGTGCTGTGTTTTGTCCTCACACTCAATTTCAGTTTGGTTACCTGAAGACTATGAAGTTATTATTATGTTGTTTCATAATCAGACATTAAAAGGACCAGCAACTGGAGAAATATGATTGAATATTATTGTTACTGCTGTGGCCCCATGTTGCCAATTGATTTACATATAACCTCCCAGAAGACAGCTTAAAGGCTCTCAGAAAATGGCTAAGCTAGTTTAGTATACAGTGGGCAGACACACAATATCTTTCTGACCTAAAAACAACAAAAAGCAGTAACAATAACATCCCCAGGAAAGAGGAGCCCTGCACACCATTAATGCAACAGGGAGAATGCATACAAAACCAGAGGGACCTCCAGTGGCTTTGCGGAGCATTGGACAGGCTGGTGCATCTCTCTTCCTCCCTTCCTCCCAATAATAGTTACCATTTTGGGCTTGATGTTGCAGTAAGCCTCTGGGCTGGGCATCTGAGCCACTGTGACTTGGAGTCTCTTGTGTCTCTTTTATTAATAGACCCAAAGACAGCAATTTCATGTATTTATATTGGATGTCCCACTTTTTGCCTCTGTCTCTTTCTTCCTGTTCATAGAATGACAGAAAAATTTGGGTTGAAAGGGACATCTAAACATCACCTAGCCCCCCTGTCTCTAGACAGTGATTTTTCACTAGGCCTTGTTTCTCAAAGGCCCATCCAACCTGACCAGTGATGGGGAATCCATAACTTCCATGGGCAATCTGTTCCACTGTCTCACCACCTTCACCGTAAACAATTTCCTACCTTATGTGCAATCTAAATCTGATATCTTTCAGTTTAAGACCATCACCCCTTTTCCTGTCACTACAGGCCTTGGTTAAGTCTTTCTCGAACTTCTTACAATATCCTTTTATATAATAAAAGGCCCAAACAATATTTTATGGCAATAGTTCTTCCAATTTGACTGCATATTAAATTCATGAGATTTCTTAAAGCCAAATGCTGTATCTAATCTTGAAAACTTCACATAGTTGAAATGCAGTGAGGATTTGGAAAACTTACAGAGTCACTTTCACAGCTTTCAGCAGATGTAATTTTTTGTGCATACTGTGGTAGATTTCTCTGCAAAGTGAGCATGGTAATATTTGATTTATCTCTGCTGTAAACTTTTAAATGATGGGAAAATATTGGCTAGAAAGCTGCAAGCATTTAGGAAAAACAGACTGTGGGAATTCTGTTCTTCCCAAGTACCCAGGTCCTGCTTAGAAATATCTAAATATTTTGATATATTACTGTGACTATTGCATAAGCATAAGATACAGATAAACCTGTCATATATAATTAAATGAAAGCAAATCAAAAAGTTGTATAAATCAGCTTGAAATTGTTACTTTTTCACAATATTTAAAATACTTCTTTTAGTTCAATTTCACAGTTTCTGAGAGAAATTAAGAGCATGTAGAAAAGCACAAAAATGAAATGTTTTTTCTACTCTTAGTCAGTAGAGAGCACTGTTAGACAGCAACAGCTCTCCAAACCCTCTCAAGCCATGCAGGCACTGAATTACTACCTGAAGCCAGTAGTACAGCACCCTGGGCAACGAAGTCAAATTCAAAATGAGAGAAAAAAGCAGGAGTAGACTTAGCATCATATTTGAAGGAAGTATGAATGCATTTTTTCACAAGCTAATATTATAGATGTGACGTTAGTAATTGTGAATTCAGACAACTAAACATCTATTCGCATAAACTTCCAGGGAGGGAAAAGACAAAAAACTGTTCACAAAGAGGCACTTAGAACAAATCCAATGAACATGATGAAGCTGTACTCTAGTCCATATCAAGATGTTATCTGAAGATTAATAAGATGGGGTGAAATTAATTAAATTACAGTGGCAAAGGGAATTGAATGAAAGTATGAAATGAATGGTGCACAGTAGTCATTACTGGACATGTCTTGTGCTGGGTGGTGCACTATGCTACTTAATTGATTCTCTGGGAGATGAGGGAAAATCTGACACCATTTATCCTATAGCTGTCATATGAAGAAGGGTAAGACTATTTTGGACTTGTGAAGTCAAAGAGTAAAGCCAATTCTTGTGGACATGAATACCAAATCAGGATCTGGCAATTGAACTACATCAGTCACGTTCGAGAAAAAATTTGGGCCTCATATGTTAGAAAATTTCTTATTGCATACACATAGAAGTGCAAATTCATGTTACAGTTATACTAAACTGTAGTTTAAACCAAAAGAAAATTATGAGGCACCAGATAATAGCTTCCCCTGTTCCTTGGTATATCACTAATAACATGTTTGTGTATTCATATGGGATACATAAGCACAGGACAGTGTTCTCTCTCTTTAATGAGCTTTCTTATTGTAAAAACCAGAATTGACATCACAAATCAGACTGAAACTTTTGGATGCCTCCTAGTCGTCATAAAATGTAGAAATGCTGTTTGAGTAAGTGATAGCCACTTTCCAGAGTCCTGGTCAACTTGGATCTTCCCTAAGAGCACACCAAAAATACCGCATGCAAAAACTTACCTCATGAGAAATAGTTTCTCAACAGTTAAATGTAATTAAGTACCCAATCAACATATCCAACCTTTCCTTCCCTCTGTTTCCTGTGTTCTTAAGCATTTTATGCAATATGATTAGACAGATGTGCAAACAAGAGTATCTCAAAATGTGACGAAAAGGATTAATCACTTGCTCCAACTCTTGTTTAAATCAAGAGGAAAGCTTGCAGCATCTGGAGTGTTGTGGGCACTTCCTCCAAAAAATCAGGAGTTTCAGATACACAACAAAATGCCCAAATTGATATGGAATTTAGGAATTTAGGAATTTTTTTGTCTTGCTGACTTATTTCCCAGCTGTTTAACTGCAAAGTGCATTTTCTGAGCCATCTATTAGGCACTGTCAGATAAAGAGGACAGTACAATCTATTAACATAGTGGTCCAACTAGTATAGCACTGACTGCATTCTGATGTTAACTTTAAAACTTTGAGGCTTTAGCACTTGAGGCTAAGTCTCAGTCCCAGGTCTGTCTTGCCAGGAGAGGAAGGATCCATCTGCTTGCACACATCCCTACCTGACATCTGCCTCACAGGGCTTACGGCACAGGACAGAACCTCACCACATTTGTGGTCTTGGCATTTGACCAGCACACTCAGAGCTTCTTTATTTCAGCTAGGAGGGGATAGCTCATAACGGTGCTGTTTGTATGTGCTGGGCCCCCAGACCCAGATTCACAGCTCCCCAAGTCAGCAGTGGTGAAATGAAGATCCCAACAGAGCTTGACCCCAGATTCTGTTGAAATGTCTCTGGTGCTGTTCTGGCAAGAGCCATGAGGGAAGCAGTCAGAGACTGTAGATTAATATATGCAAAACTGTGCTGCAGATAATGAGCTATTGTCATGAAATCCTCCACAGACATTTCAGAGAGATTTTTTCCAGAGTTTGTGCACAATATACCACTTGTTTAATTCACATAAGGAAACTTCTTGCATGCACATTTGAAAAGCCTTTTACACTTGCCTGAGCTACAGAAAAGCAACAAAAAAGGGCTTTCTTTTAAAGTGAAGACATGGTATTTTTACAGCAAATAAGAGGAAATGACCTTACCAGACCTTACCAGAGGGTATGGTCCCATCACCTGTGTAACACAATGGCGTTCTTGTGGAATTGGTTTATATGAGAGCAAATTTCAAAGCTGAAAAGGCAATTGCTATCTTCAAAAATCTTAGTAAACCTCTTACTTAAATCTAGATATTTTGTTCCATTCCAGTCACAAACATAAGGCGCAGATCTCTTCCTCAAGGACCTTCACCAACTGCATCTCTGAGGTTTGAATGACTACTGCCCTGCCCATCTGCTCATCTACTGACCAGTGCAGGGTGCCTACCATAGTGGTGAATGATTAGTACCTTGCAGTCATCATTTCATACAGTTCTGTAGAGGTGTATATCAGCAGCACAAGATTCTGTGACAGAGTATCATCTGCCTGGGTTTTAAAATTTTCCATGCAGCTAAGCCAGACTGCTTCCCTGACCTTGTATTTCTCTCTCTCTCCTCTCTCTGCAGAGTGCCTGGTTCTTCACTGTCCCTGCCCGCAATCTTGCCACTGTTGGTGCCAGAGCCTTCCCAACTGCTGCTTCTGCCATCTGGAACAGCCTTCTTATATCTCACTGCTTCCCATCACCCCTTTTCAAATCTCTGTTCTTCCTCATCTATTACTACATAATTTTTCTGTTTTCCCCTGCTCTTACTTGCTTTTTAACTCTGTGATGCCCCTTAGGCTCCAGCTTGCTTAAAATATGCTAAAAGAAGAAACAGTGTACTCAATTCTGCTTGATATTTACTCTGGATCTGGGAGGGGTGGGATGGGGTGAGGGAGGAGAAAAAATGGAAAGAAATAGAGGTTAAGCTGTAAGTAGGAAAAAACTAGAAAAATTCCGTGACCGTAGTAGTACTCATTTTAAAAGGATTTCCCTTTTTGGAGGGGCGGCTCATTATAGTGCAGGTGGGAGTAGGGAAGTCCAATCTTTCTGAAAGGCTGTGCTGTATTAAATCCAACTCACTCCCTTTACTACTTGGTTTGAATAATCTTCGATAGCACAGTGTTCTCACTGATCCCAGGCCAATGGCTGGAGAAGCAGGGTTCTAAGCAGCTACCTGGCATTTATATGCCTTGGCTGCTTTTCTTTGCCAAGATACAGGATTCTGGCACGTGACCGGCATGACGGAGAACCAAAGCTCCTGAGAACATTGTTCCTTGCACTCCCAGTAGCACTAAAAGAATGCAGAGAGCATTCTGGCACAGTTCTGTTCTTGCATTAGGATTTTGATTATACAGAAACCTCTCTGCAACAAAGATAAAGATATGATAGTTTGGTGGTGGTGTTTTTTTTCCTCATAAAGTCCATATCTGAATGTGTTACATCCATGTATTGATTATGTGGCTCGTTTTATAGCTCATTTTATCAAAAGCACCTGACAAAGTGAGTTCCTATAATTATGTAGATAACTGTGGAATTTACTGCCCGAGGGCCATATTAACCACCTCAGAATTTTCCATGAAGAGAGGCTTGGAAACTGTTTGCAAAACTGTATATGGTACAAGATATATAAAATTTTACTACTTCCACAACATATAGATGTGGTATAGCATCAAACAGAAAGGTGCCTCATATGGCTCTCTGTTTATGGTGGGACAGAAGTACTTAACAGTGTGAGTTGCTGTCCCTGTCACTCCCTGATTGCCTGGATAAAGTGACCTGCCTCAGTTATACTCTGGCTGACAGACCTGTATATTCTCACAAATCTTTGGGTGAAAATCCAGTGCATACTATGGTCTCACACAGTCAGGGAATATATCTCCCAGATCCCAGCCTGAAATCTAATTTTTATATCCAATATTCATAATGAGAAAGTTCAGTTTTTAAAAACTTATTTGTGAATTCACATTCACCACAAATATGTGAAATATTTCATTAGCATAGATATGTATAAAAGTTTTGCCAACTGCAGTGTTCCAGTCTGGGTTCTGTTGCAGTAATTTTTTCTCTTTTTTTTTAATGTATTTTTAAGCGATGTATCTGAATAAAACTCTCCTAGTTGAAGAGCATATGCCAACTATGTCTACATTTTTTTTTCTGATCAAATTTGCAAGCTGTCTAGGCCACTATCACAGTTACAAACACAAATCCAGTATTAGCTCCCAATACTTCCTCCTTAAATGATTACACATCATTGGTAATTTGCACTAATCTTTAGAAAATGTATGCACATGCAGTTACACAAATTGCACAGATGAGTTAAGCTTCTTTCCTTAAAATATCACCATGTGTACCCTAAAACAGATATATTTTAGCTTTGGGACAATTTATACTTGAAATATCCCGTGGATCAGCTCATCACAAAGAAGTGAAAGAAAGCACTGATGTGGACAATAAAAATTAAAAGTTAAACTGCTACTCACATGAATGAAAAATGGCTTTTTATTTATTGCCATTGCATCATTACTAATTATTTCATTTCATCATGTGAAGAAAAATGGAATCGGTTTTTAGCAGAACATGGTTGACACTGCTAATGATGTTATAAAAGCAAAAAACTACAGTGTAAGAAAGGAATCTCTAATGCAAACACGTTGTGTCTAAGCAGGAGGTGGATGAGCCATGGTGACACTCAGGGTTAGCACACTCAATCCTGAGCTGGTGTGCAGGGCCCAAGCAGAGAAGCAGCAGGGAGGCCATTTCTGCAATGCTATGGGACACACACATGGGAGGAAGCCAAGAAGGAAGCTGAAGGCTGCTCAAACAAGACTTGCAGAGGGCATAGATAGTGAGGAAAACGAACTAGGAAAAAATATCATTATTCACAGGTAGTTCTGAAGGGATGAGACATAATAACATCTCCCAGGTGATTGGGTACTACACACTAACACAGGTCCCATTGAATCTGATGGTGACATATCAAATGTGTCATACTTAGCTGTCACTAGGAATGGAGAATGTGCTTCTGTCTTTGTCTTGACTATCTTAATCATGTGTATAGGTGTCAATGGGCAGCTCCACCTTCTTAAACCTACATGTACCTGTCCCCCTTCTGCACATTTAATATGTGAGACAAGTGGCAGATAATCATTCCTCACAGCGCCACATTCTCTGCCTCACTGCAGCTTGGTGACATCTGCAAATATATGACACTCTTGCAAAAAACTTAGCAATGCACTAAAAAATAACAGATTGTTGAAAAAAAAGAGCTTGTTTAATACTGCCTTGATCAAAGCCAACGCCTAGGAAATAAAAGAATTTTTCAGAGAATCAAGCCTCAGTCTTTTTAAGTGTCTATGCTAGATCAAAAAAGCATGCAGCAGGTTAGGTGGATGAGCCATGGTGCCAAATGTTGGTGAGGGTTCAGTTTTTTCCAAATGTTGATGAGGGTTCAGTTGCAGCACTCTCTATATATTTGCACTTGTTCCCAAAGTCTACTATTCAGCTGATTGCACCTGCCTTGTTGAAAGGGTCCCAGAATTAATTATTTTGTCTCTATCAGTAGCAAAGCTCTAGAATTTTCTAGACTTCAAGAGAGTAGTTAGCTTAAAAAAAGATAACCAGATGTAGACAGGTAGTAATAAAAATACATGAATATTCAGGAGGCAATTTAATTTCAAGCTCAGTAATGGGACATGGACCACTATATACATAGATATTTGCTAGAAAATTAACCTACTTCCTTAAAAAAAAAAAATTATCGAGTATTCTTCAGATGGAAATATTTTCAGTCATTTCATAGCCCAAGTTAGACTGGAAAGACCGCAGCAGAAAATTCTATAGCTCATTTGCTTGATGGTCCTAGTACCAACTTAATGTCACTTTCAAGTCACTAATTGTACAAAACATTACCCAAGTAATTTGGTCCTGATTTTTCAAATTAAAGGGTTTGAGAAGGTTATTTTTTGTTTGTTTGTTTTCGGTTGGGGTTGGTTTTGGTTTTGTTTTTTTAAGTGCTTTAATTCAGGAGTCTGTCTCATGAATGTTGGAATACAGCTGCACAAAAAACTTAGCACAAAGGAGGTTTATCTGTATATTTTTTCATTAAGTGTTATGTGATATATATACATCTGCATGCTTTTATCCCACAATATACAAAGCAGTGCATCTCTTGCTGAATGTGGAGTATTCTACCTTACAATTTAGTTTTCAGAAAGATCATGAAACAGCAGTTGTTTCCAGTTGATGATTCTGTGAAAATTTTTTTTGCTAAAGGACCCCTCTGCAGCAGGCACTGATTTCAGTGATTTTAAACAAATTTTGAGCTTGTCACTTTAGTGAGTTGAGCATTTCTGAAAATTTTGTCTTGCTCTATTTTAAAAGTTAATTGACCTGGCTTTTTCTTGCCTTGAAAGAAAATGTTTTTCATCTATTAGTTAAATATGAAATTGCATTCAGTTTTTAATTTTATTACGCTGAATGTCTAAAAATTTCTCAGTTCACAGTTTTCTTACAATTCAGTAAGTAACAAACCCTTTTTTCTTTGATATTTACAAAATTCTTTGTCTAATTAGATAGATCCAGAATCAAAATGAAGAATGAAATTGGAGATAGCCAGAAATCTGATTTTGTTTCATCACAGACATGTAATTTGCCAACATGAAATAAAGATTTAAAAAAAGAATAAAAGGTTTTTCACTACAAGCATTCTCTATCAATGAGCGTTATCTACATGGAGTTCAAACTCTACAGAAAACTGGCCTCACACAGTAATTGTGACCTTCAACACCATCCATCTGCTACAGTGTAAATTAGAAACTAATAACCAAAAGATCCAGCTTTCCACTGATGAGATAATTTTGATATCTTCAGTTCTAAACATTTCTTCTGCACTCTTTGGTTGTAATTAATTGGTATCAAGAAAAAAAAACCACATAGGCAGGATAGATGCTTTTTTCCCATTTCTATTGCTGCACTATAACAGCTCTTTACAAAATGGGGAAATTGTAACACCTCTGTGAATGGGAACAAGTCAATAAAACTGGATAAAACAAGTGGCATGGAGGCAGAAATATAGGTGCTCAGCACACACAGGAGGTGCAAGATAAGACTTCAAGGAATCAAAAATTTTGAAATTTTGGGTGCCTTTGTCTTGAAGAATCTCATGAAAAGTCTTGCATTTCTTTGGGAAAGGTTTAACAGATGTACATTACCTGTTTTAGATACTTTATGGGAGTCAGTGAGAACACAAATCAGTTCTGTGTTGGTGGTTTTTATGGACAGGAATGGCACTGTGCAAATTTAGGCATTATACATATTCCTATGTCTCTTCCATGTTTCATTTCTTCTCAACAAAAGTTTCTGACCACAGCATAACAGTGTAGTGAGGTAAGTACCTTGCGCTACTAAAAAGGAGATGTTTTGCCACCGAACAAGCCCTGCTGAGAAGAACAGTTAAAATACAATTGCCTTTTCATGTTTACTTGCTAGAAGTTTAGAAATTTAGCAAAAAAAGTTGTGACAGAAGTACCCAGCTTCTTTGGCTCAATACCATGTACACGGAGATTACTGGTACAATGCTTTAAATAACATTTGCTTACATGACTATGGTGTCCTGAGATACACTGAGGGCTCCAGATGGAAAATTTCAAAAGAAAAATCCAGATGGTGCACCTGATTTAACTGGCCATAAAGCCTTTCTTGAAACATTTTGCACTTTAAGTAAAGAAAACAAAGAGACCTCCAGTTGATTCTACTTTTAAGAGGCTCATTCTTGGTAAGTAAGGAACCATTGCCACACTGATAAGTGACAGCAATCATGGCATTGCAAACAAAGCATGCAGAACTACAGTGAAACATACTGAAAAGGAAAAAACAAACATATTGGGAGAGAATGATGTAACAGAACACATGCCCACTTGTTCAATAAATTGCCTTGGTTCGTGTGTTTGCTTTGAAAGAGGATCTAAATTTCTGAGATATATTTGCATTTGAAAGCCACTCATCATAAATAGTAAAGGAAATATTCCCTTTGCACAGTCTTAGAGTAATGATGGATTTCCATACACAGAATTCACTATGTAGTAAAGTTCATGTGGGCTTGAAATGGATGGTTTTGAGAACTGAGACAGTGTTGAGGAGCTCTGTCTTGTCATACATTTGTTTGGATGTAGGTAATTAGCTGCTCCACTAATTCCCTAGTCATGTATAAAGGATCTCCTTTTCTTAAATGTGTGAGACCAGCTATTCACTTACTGAAGAACTGCAATAGAGAGACAGTTTGTTTGGTTTGGAATCTCAATCAAAACAATGCTATTATTTCAGTGTGTGTTTTAGTTGAGTAAAAGTACCTGATATTTGTTATTCTGTAGGGAAATGTTGGCAAGGAAAGACAATAGAGCTTGAAGACTCAATTGCAACTTTGATGTTATTGCAATGTCTGCTGCTCTCAGCAACATACAGTGGAGTTTTCCTTCAATAAAAAAGTATATAAAACAATCAATTTCTGTCATTTAGTTATTATATCAGATTATAAATTAGAATTAATGTGAATGACATACTTAATATCTCTGCTTATAAATTTGAAGTGGCAATTTAGAATTAAAACATTGCTTGGTAGACTAGATCTGTGAATGGCTCTTTAGCTCACATTTAGTAATTTGGATTACAGAACCTAATCAGCACTTTAATCATTTATTGGAATTACTCAATAATAAAAAAGGCAGGAAGAGGGAAGGGGTGCATTATCAACTTATATTAAGCAAAAGCATTAGTAATTGCCCTGACCCAGTAACTTTTTATTTTCTACTGTGATAAATACATTTTTTTTCATTAGTATTCTATGTCAAAACTTATCAGTATGACTTTCATTCTCACTGTTTGAAGTAATTTTTTGTTAAAGATGTACACAATGACATTTTTCATGCAGCAATGAGCTATCTAACTGACTTTGCCACCATTTTATGTTCCCTATTCCGCATGATCCACTTTGTTGGCATCAATGTAAAACATCACAGTTGAAGGCTATCACTAGAACCATACCTAATTCATCATAACTGGTTTGATAAAGTATCAAAGTTGCACTAGGTACACGTCTTGTTTTTTCACAGTAATATACAGACACATAAATCTTTCAAGATTATTGCTAACAAACAACTCCATCTTGTTGCCAAGTCTTTTGAATCATATGTTTCAGTACTTCCAGGTCTGCAAGTATCACCAAAAGAGAAAGGAGTAAATGGAAAGTAAATGACTGGAAATTAAATCACTGCAATAAGAAATAAATTTGGATTTCAGAACGGCAGAGAGTTGGAATATTTAGGATCTTGGTAATTATTGGCCCAGTATAAAGCTTTAGCTTACAGAATTCAGAATACCTTGGGATAACTGGGGGGCTTAGTGTTAAATTTA
The DNA here is from genome assembly GCA_013399945.1 of Ploceus nigricollis. NCBI lineage: Eukaryota > Metazoa > Chordata > Aves > Passeriformes > Ploceidae > Ploceus > Ploceus nigricollis. The sequence goes on along the minus strand of VXBC01009131.1, from coordinate 630,592 downwards.
CAAACGTTCCTGTCTCAGTCAACACTGATGTGGGTAAACTGATGTGCTTAATACAAAAGTCTTATTTTTGAAACTGCCAATGAATGAAAACATTATAGTACCACTGAGTAAGATAGAAGTCTGTGAAAAAGATTTTTCTCAAAATGTAGTAACTCCTTCACCATTTCAGATGGCAATCTAATTAGACACTTCCATATGCAGTAGTATAAATTTAACCTGAACCTGAAAACTAAACTCATGCGACATCTGTGTTAATTATACTCTGACAATTATTCAGTTAGTAAACAGAAGCAAGGCAAATTAGTTAAGGAAAAGCATGGCAAGAATTGCACTCAGTGAAAATCACTGCAAATAAAACATTTTAAATCAGATGTAGTTTTATAACATGTACTGCTACTATGGCTAATATGTTGTGATATAGATAAGAAAGTAATTTTAATGTCATAATTAGATACTTAGATTATATCAAGCATCTCGTGAAGTGGAAAACATTGTTTAAGAGGATTGTAACTGTAGTTATGTAGATTACATAGCTGATATCACAGTGTTTTTATTTCCTGGTTTCTTGTGAATATATTTTAATCATAGTATACAAAGTAAACCTAATAGATGGTGGAGGTTCCCATGTTTCTGCTAATATGAATTTCATGCTCAATAAGAAACATTACTGAACCTATGAACCCTTGTCACCAAATTTCATAAGCCTGGGCCATGTTGTATATTTAAATTTAAACAAACAAACAAATCCCATCACCAAGTCAATCAGCTATTCAGCCCATTTGATATGTTTCATATCATGCATTTTAAGCTTTGTCAAAACATAAAATGGAAATCAACACTAGAAGATAATTTTTTTGGAACTTTCCCAACATACTGAAAAACTAGATATGTTAGCAGGGAAGAGTTATGCCAACATGAGAAAAAGTTTATCTATTCATGGTTTCAGAGTTTGATAACACTTAATTTCCAAAACTAGAAAGTGGTTTAAGAAAAAAATCTTAGAACAAATATTGCCCAAAATACATTTATGTCCATTACAGAGATGGTATAGTCATTACACAGATATTTCAGTCATTATAAAAGTGGCATGTAGGAGGCAGAGAAGGACAGAGGATGTCCCATGAAAGTGAAACCTTAAGAGAATTCAGCTGCCAAAACTTGGTCATTTTGTACTGTACTTATATATAATCTGGAGGCTTGTAAACTCTCCAAATCTACGTGAATTTTTCTGCAATGAATTCTTTGCCAAACATGAAGCCTTTCAAATCACAGAAATCCTGGACTTCAAAATAAATTGTTGCAACCACTTATTTTAAAAATTGTTAAAAATGTGATGTTTCATTTGTATGTTTGCAGCAGTAGCTGAATGGTTTCAGCTCAAAAGCAAAACAAATATTAAAACCAACCAGAAATCAGTCTGAAGCTGACGCCTACTCCTGAAAAATTCATCCAATGCAACTAAACCCATTCTAAAGTGTTAAAGTGGTACTCTAAATGTTGCTTATTATGTTGATTTGGTTATGGGGTTCCTTGCTTAATACAGTAGCAGTTGCAGCTGGGAAATCTGTGACTTCCCCAGGCCTCCTTCATGGAGTTGTAATCCACATAGTCATTGTGGTCAAATGCAAAAATGCCATCTCAGCCCCTTGTTGCACTCAGGTAGTGCCTCTGAATTACCCTGACTGTAATGGCCATTATTAAGCTTAGAGGAGACTGTTTTGGAAAGAGTCAGTAACAGAACCTGGCTCTTGCTAAGGAGAGACGGGTAACCTCAGGGACTTTAAAAAAAGTCTGAATAAAACAAGTATGAGTAAACAATAAATTCTTGCAAACGATTTACTTATTATTTTCCCCTGATGCCAAAAACTCCAGGTAGAGTCTTCTTTGATAGCCCTGGGTGTCTTTAAAAAGCTGGGAGAGCAATTAGGAAGGCTTAAGAAGGTGAACAGAGCAACTTTCCAATACACAGAAGCTGATGTATGAAAGTGAGAAAGGAAACAGAGGGACTCTGTCCATCTCCAAAATGATGATTTCAAACTGGGTGGAGATGTAGGCTTTTCTTGACACTGTCCATGTACACACTGAGATGGAGCACATGTGTCAGAACAATTGGAAATCCAGATTGCTTCATCACGAGGGACTTGACTAGTGCATTTCACATTTTCCCTCTGGACAGCAAATGTGCATCCTTCCTTTGAAATCAAAGCAAGGCAGAGGTAGGTGCCTGACAAGGTCTTGCTTTGATACAGGACGTGGAAGCACCTACTGGTGTTCTCAGAGAGGCTCTGGTGCAGCTTTGTTGGATCGAACAGAGAATGGGAAAAACATGCTTCAGAACTGCTGTAGGACACTGGGAAATTATTCTGTTTCGCACAGCCTGAGAACATGATGAGAAATTTGGAGTTGTGTGTGTTTCCAAGTGAAATCTAATTTTCTTTGAATGAGTGCGCTCTTTGAGAAATGAGCCCTTATTTATGCAAATTGGTTTTAAATGAGAATATTTAATGAAAGGATTTGATCCCCACATAATGAAAGCGCTTATAAATGTGCACCTAGACAGCACAGGCACTTGCTGTCTATTCAGGCCCTTATTCTAAGGGGTTTCTTTTCCCTCTTTAACAAAGTTTAGACTACATGCTTTTAATGAGAATGAAATATAGCTAGATGAAGGATATTTTAAACTTAACTATTCTTTGGGTGTCCTTATAAATTTAAGAAGGGGTTACTAGACTGACAGGTGGCAGCATGGCCCAGCGGATGTTAAATTGCTTACAAACATTTGGGCTTTTCATGTTTTAAAAGAAATAAAAGGTTCCAACCTTTCTTTGTTTATATGTCACTCAGAAATGTTTGGTTGTAAAAGTTCTGACCTTGTTCTACACCTCATACTCCAAGGGGGCTAGTGCATAGGGCATATTTGAATAGATTTGGTTAAGAAAATACAAAAATTAAATTTTGAGCTCTTAATATTCAATTATGCTCAAACTATGCTGAAGGAAATTTCAAGGAGGTTGTAAGTTCTTTTGGCATGCTAATGTAACAGCTGCGAAAGCATGAATTAACAGCTACAATGGAGCGCTGCCGGCAGGTACTGATTTGTAAGCTGATCCGAACTCTTGAAGGTAATTGAGGAATGACTTAGAAATGACTTCACACTGAAAGTAGAAAGATATTTTTCTGCCCTTGATCCTGTCAAAAACTTTCTCAGAACTCTTATTTTGTGTTGGAAACTGCTGCTGCCAAAAGAATAATTTTTCTAAAAGTATTTCCATGCCCTTCCTGACTGCAGCGCTGCATGAATGCTTTGTGGTCACACAAAGGATAGAAGGTGTGAAGATGGGAACAAGTGCCTGAAGATGGAGATGCTTCTTTTGTTCACAGTTTAGGCTGGCTTCTGGCATCCTTAGAGTTATTGTGAAACTCTACAGTGCTTAGGGATTTTTGCCAATAGCTCTCCATTTAGGACTACTGAACATCTTGTCACAAGAATTTTAGGCTACTTTTCAAACCTAACACAAAACAGCTCATTATTTTGTTACAGAATTACAGAACTACAGAACAGCTGAAGTTGAAATACACTTCTGGAGGTCATCATGTTCAAAGCCTGTTCAGTCTGGGACACTCACACCTGGTTGACCAGTACCATGTTCAGATAGCTTTTGAATATATTCAACCTGGGGACTCTACAATATCCCCAGACAACCTATGCCACTGCTTAATCACCCTAAAAATTGCTTCCTCATATTCAGAGGCAGCCTCCTGTCTTTCAGGTTGTGCCCATTGCATCTTTCCTGCCATTGGGCATCATGACAAAGAGCCTGTCTCCATCTTTGCATCTCCCTTCAGGTATTTATGCATTTTTATTTGTCTTGCTGAACAATCTTGTCAGGTATTTTTCTTGTTGAACCATCTTTTTTGGCATAGTTAAAGCTGAACCCTGTGACCATTTCTGCTGTTCTGGTCTTAGTGTGCCCCTAAGGCATGATGTGAGACTTCTTACAGCCTTGTTCTTTTCACCACAAAGCTGTTTTAACATAAATATAGACAGTTCTCTTGATACTTGCTATGCTGCAATTGAAGACTCGTGATTGACAGCGATGGAACTGAGTTAATATGTGACTAAAGAGGTCCGATATCCCTGGCAGATGTGAGACATTGATCTTGACAAAGTGCCAGCTTTGGCCCAAGTCCTAAAAGCAGAATAAAGAGATAGATAGTGTGCCTCAATTTCGTTGGACATCTTTCATTTTCTGAGCCAAAGACTTATTCACAGGCGAATAAATAAGGTTTTAATCTGTTTATTCTGTATGATAGAAATGAGGGGAGGTGGTGATGTCTAGAAATGACCAGAGAAGCCATTCCACACAATCTCAGACATAAAATCCTTCAGTTTATTAGACTAATCTGATTTCAAAAGTGCTTATTATTTTCCTAGTCCTTTGTATTCTGTTCAAGCCAACAGTCAACAATCTCCTTGATTTACCTAGCAGGATAGTATGGCCTTCACAGTGTCCTTTCTCAAGTTTCTTATCCTCAAAATCACATTTTGTTTAGGATTGCTGGGTGAAGAAAAGAATAAAAACAGCCTTGCTTCAGTGATGGTAAAAACTACTTTCCTGATCCCAACTTCCTTTCATTGACTCCAAAATGCTGTTCCTTCCCTCTAACTTGTGTCCCTAAGGAAAACGTCTGACTATCATGGCCAAAAATGAAATTCTGGTAATGTGTTCCATGATTCTCCTTTAGCACCATTATTGTGACTGCTGACAATATCAATTTTTTTTTCTTACTGGTAACAATCCATCAATCAATCCAACTCACCTATAGTCTCTTCCCTCTAGTTCAGCTCTTGTGCCTTGCTACCTTTATACCTAACATATGATACCTTCTTCTCCTTCATTCATTTTCCACTTCCATCTTTATCCATCACCTGTTACTTTGATTACCTCTCTCATTCGCCAGTGTGCACAGCTTTATACATTTTAGAAGTGCAATTTTTATCTGCTGCCACAGCATCAGATAAAAGCAGGAATGAGGTCAGCAGCTGAACTGCTGTATCCTGTCACTAAATCACTCGTGTACCTAATTTTCCCTTCTTGAGATATCAGAAGGGTAGGAAGTGGTGCTGAAGTGCCATTCAAACTTCCATGGCAACCTCTAATAATTTTAATTGTTTTTGCTTTGTTTTGCATTGAATGTTGGAGGACTTTGCTATTTTATTTTTAGCAGCTGAAAAGAGAAAGATCCAGATCTTTTATTTTTCTGATACAATAACAATTTATGCCAATCCCTAAACTCTTGAAAACAGGAGTTTACAATGAAAACACTAACAGATGCTTAGTTGTAGAAAGCAGAGGAGTGGTTGCCATGGAATCAGGGCAACTGGCAGGGAAGGTAGCTCACTTTTTAAACTCCCTGGCAGCGAACACGTAGAACCAACAAGTGGACAGCAATGCTGGCAGACATTTATCTCTGCACAGCACTTTGAAGGGCTGCATGGAGGCTACTGCTGTGACCCAGAACTGGAAAGTGGGATAGCCAGGTATTCAACAGCAAGGGGGGCAGGGAGATGGATGATGAACAAATGTCTGGATTTCATATAGTTTATGTATTTGTAGTTTAAAGGGACCAAGTCCTGCTCTTCCTCGCCCCACAGAGCAAGTGCCACAGAAAGAAGGAGGATTGTTTGTATTTTCTGACAGATGAACTAAATAATCTCCTCTCTATTCAGCAGAAGCATAATGCTTGCTATCAGCAAGACAACAGCTGAGTGAAGGGCTAGAAGTCTTCACATAAAGTTGTCTTTATAAAACATCTCTGCAATAATTATTTTTCACTATAAACAACTGTATCATTAAACCAGTCATTTTATGTTATTTTGAGAGCAAACTTTATCCAACATAGCTGAAAGCCTGGTGGGTAAGATATTTCTATGAGATGTGAGAAACAGTGGGGCTAGTTCCTGTCTGGGAGAAGGCAGAGCAGGAACCTGAAATTTATATTTCACATCTCAGCAATGTGCCTTTACCCAAGGGCTTGAGGGTCAGCCCTTCCCATCACTGCTGCTATGGAATGTAGGACACCCAAAATAATTTGTGTGCGAGATACAGTGTGAGATGATGAAATTTCACTCAAATGAAAGCCACTTTATTGAAACCAAGCATGGCAAAAAACTTTTAATAAAACAAGGCATGGAAATTCTGTTAGTTCCAGATAATAGAAAAGGTCAGTTGTTACTCACTCATTCCTGGGACTAGAAACAGAAAACTTTTGAGGACAACCTTTTTCATTACACTTTCTTGTTTCTCCTTTTGGAGGAGTAGATAAATGGAGATGTTAAGAAAACAGTAGGAGCCTCAAATGTCCTTTGATTCAAGAGAAGATTCTTATCAAATCTGGTTACCACCAACAGAGTCCAGAACTTTTATAAACTTAGAATTCATGAGTGACCATTACACAGAAAATACATATTCATACAACTCCTTTTTTTTTGTAAACAGCTCAGAAGAATTCTGCCATTTCTGACTAGAATATGGAATGCTCTACAAGAATTACCAAGAAATTCTAAACAATTACATCTTCTATCTTTCTACAGATGCCATTTGTATTTGCTTATCAATTAATTAAAAATATAATGAAATGTCACAGAATTTTTTCTTTTTATAAAATCCAACTGGTTTAACTTAATTTGATTCTACAAAGTTTTATTAAACAATATTTAACAGAGTTATGAAATGAAAAATAGATCCATCTTTTGTTAGAACCAATATTCTACCCAGGTATTGGCCTCTGATATATAGTATTCAAAAGTAATTTTAGTTTCCCAGACTAACTTTCTTTTCAGACTGATTCTACTGTTTGTCTGCAATTTCTATTTTAATTAGTTTCTTGGCATGCTTAAAGGTAAAACTTCCTTAATTTTATACAGGATTTTTCTGCACACTTTTCTCCAAAAGCCTTTTGTTTTCTGCGCCTGGTTTTAAATTATAATTCTCGACCATGACTAGTTCTTCTAGCTAGTAGCTGGCAAACTCTTTGTTTATGTTCATAATATTTCAATTTGTCTTCATGTTTAGTAGTTTTTTATCCACATAAGCAGTATAAAGCTGTCAGAACTACTTACATTCTGTAGAGATGTGGATGGAAGTTCATTAGACTTACATATAATATCAGGGCCAAATAAGAGAGAATTTAAAAATCATGAAGAGGAGAAGCCAGCATGTGGCAGACAAACCACTACAGCCTTGTTCCAGCTCATCAAAAAGACCCTTAGTATTGGCAGACCCATCTGAGTGGCAGCAGAATAACATCTTTCAGCAACCAGCAGCCAGAACATTTGTGCCAAACCCCAACAAAATACTTGTATTCACAAGCCATCCTTTTTAACATCCTCCTTGTGTGCCTACCAAATAACAAGCAATAACGGATATTTGCTATCTTTTATCTTCCAATTTGCAGTAGTTTTGTCTCACCGATTCCCCCACAAAAATCTGACCATGTCAATGGAAAATGTGACTTTATAAGCAGAGGGAACATGTCAGGACTTATCTTACAAGAAAGATAACAAAATAAAATAGTGAAATGGTATGATGCATGCAAAAGCTGAACTCATGGTATTTTTTTATCATGTTCCCCATCTTTCATTGCATTACTGTATTTCTTCTAGAATTGCAATAGATCATCTTCAGTCCAGTTCTTCATGGCTCAGAGTACACATGTGTACATAAGATTCCCACATAAATGTATGTAAGCTTTCATCATTGGACTGTCAGACTGGTCTTTGGGAGATAAATTGTGCCACTTCTTACCCATGAAGAAAGCTGTTTTTATTTGCCTTTTCTGATAACTTAGCATGTCACCTCAATATATTGTGACATGCCCTTTATTTACCATGCTTAATTTTGCCCTTCACCCTCCCCTGCATGCCCAGTGTTAAATGCACATTTCCAGACTTCTACCAGCAGCTGCTCAAATGCTCCTACAAAACTCATGCCTTCCAGGGAACCTGTGAATCTACAACAGGACAGCAAATGATCAGAATGCAGAGTTGCTACTTGGGGAAAAAATTTGGGCTTCTTCAGCAAATCCCAGAATTCTAAAATCAGAGAGAAAGTTGCTTTGAGCTGGGCTTTCCTTGGTTGGTCCTGAAGTCTCTACCTAAACGAAATATACAACTTCAGTGAACATAGTATATTCTGAATATGACATAAACAATAATTTGAGGTGTCCCATGGACTAAAATATTTTTATAAAGCCTAGAATGATGCATATCTATATTTTGCAGTAGCAAGCACATAATTGTTTCAGTGTTGTACGCTGAATATATTCTTTTTCAGTATGACCTGTATTTTCCAGATAATTTCTGCTGTTTCTGAAGATCACTTCTGTTACATTTGAATACATTCCTCTATAGTCTCTTCTCCATGTTTAATCAGTGTATTTTCTATTTTATGATCTCATGTGCTAGGAAAACATTCAGCTTATCCTCATAAAACAGCTCTCGAACAACTGATAATTGTGTCCTCAAGGTTTTTATCCGCCTCTTTTGGTATCCACGCTCCAATTGTTCAGGCTTGGCTGTTTTTGCCTGATTTGAGACAGTGGTTTGCAAAATGGTGTCTGGGGTCTCCCTGAAGAAGGCTATTTAATGTGTTGTGTCCTTGAGGCTACTCCAGCCCTGCTTGGTCCTGCCCAGCTGTGAGACCCCCTAATCTCACCCAGGGCTCAGCACCCCATCTCAGCCCCCCCGGCCACCAGCCTCTGCCCCAGTGGCACCACAGGATGGCCCATGTCCAGCTCCCACAGCCCTGCCCTGCCTGGACATGGGTTCTGCTGATTTAGACCAGCCTGCATTCCCATGTCCCTGCCACAGGCCTGCTCCTGTCCCCAGGGAGATGTCGGATGCCCAGGGCTCGGGCTGCCCCAGTGCCCCCTGTCTTCCCTGCTTCCCCCTGGGAAGGTGGGATGGGCCCCTTCCTTGATGGAACTATGGATAGCCCTCATGGACCCTGGCCCCACAGAGCCACTGGACCTCATACACCTGGGTGTGATGTCCTCTTTTACTTTCTTTAAAGACTGGTATTTATTTGACAGCTCTCACATTCCCTGTGCTAGTTCTAAAAACCAGGTTTAGAGGCTGCCTCAGGCACATTTTTTAAGTACCTAGGAGTAAATTTTAGCGGACACAGTGGATTGGAAAACATTTAACATAGTATTCCCTAACATTTTCTTTTCTTTAATTGTTATTTTTATTATGTTTTATTCTTTGCTTGCAGTTGACTATGTTCAAGTGAAATTTTTTAACAAAGATGACCACTAAAAGACATGAAGCATTTTGACTTCTGTCATCTTTTTGGATCTTTGTTTTATGTGTCAAAGGATTTCCATCTCTTCTGAGTCACAGTGGATCAACATCAACCAGAAGGAAAGGAGAAAATCTCTTAGAACTAAGTAGAGGATCTCATGACTGGGCATTAGTGAATGAGGGCATGCATCTGAATTGCTGCTTCATAAAGGGATAGAGATAATAACTGACTTGTGGTGCCTTCCCGAACACTGCTCTTCCTTTCTTTTCCTGTGTCTTCCACTCATACACAAGAGATTCCAATGTCTAGTTTTTATTTTTAAATTATTTTTGAATTGTTTGCAATTTGCTGTTTCACACATAAAATGTCATGCTGAATATTTAGTATATGTAACTCCTTCTAAACTGATTTGATGCTCAGCTATGTTGGATATTTCAGCAGAAAAATAATCTGAAATCAAGTGAAATTTTGATACAAAGTGTCTTTTCAATAGTTAATTGTATAAAGAACTCCATGAGGGTCTGACCATCACAAAGAGGAATATGGTACCATGAAAACAAAAAAGCAGCATTACTGAGATGAATTATATGGATTGTCTAAGAAAGAATCACAACAATCTCTGAATACTTGTTATTTAAAAAGAATACAATGTAGTTGAAGTAATATTCATATTTCAAAATTGAGTATTTTTCAATGATTTGAGATTCAGGTATAATTCTTGGATTGAAAATGGATCTTTCTATCTTTTTTGAGGAGGTGTCTAGAATTTCACATAAATAAAACAAGTAAAAGGAGCAACTTTGAATTATCTTGAAGCTTAAGAGATAATTTCTCTCCAAATGCAGCTAAATCACATAGATTTCATAAGATGCTGTGGCCAAATAGTAAGAAGTTTCATTAGTATTCTGTATTTCAAGGACTTATATGTTTGCAATGTAAGCAATTAAAATGTTTAAATAACTTTAATATTAGGACAGAAACTGGTGAAATCAAAGGATTGCAAAGTCAAAGATGACCCTCTCTTTTATTTTTAATTTTTTCTTTCTTCTTTTAAGTACAACCTTAGCTCATTAAAGGGATTAATACACTCCAGGCATATGGCATTATTTGTGACTCATACCCTTCCCATGTCAATGAAGAGATGAGCATTGGCTTCATTAGACTGAAGGTCAGAGTCTGCATACCATATAAACTGTTTGAATACATATCTCCAAGCTATTCTCAGAGCTTTCCCATCACTTAGTGGGGGTGGATTTGCAAGGATAATTATAAAGCAATATATAGGTGTTTCCATTAGCTCTGGCTAGTCCAGTGTGCAGTAGAGTATTCCATGGTGGAGTGTAGCCCTCTACATTTAGTTTGGGGTTGTATTGACTACAGGTTCCCCATGTCTATTATCTCATGTAACACTCATCAAAATATTCAAGATACCCAAAATGTGGGAATGTGTTTTATGGCACTTCAAACTATGTTTTTTCTTCATTTTTCATTTGGCCTTTTATCAGTTGCTATTCATTGTTCACTTGGCCTTCACCAGAGAAACTGTTTTAATTCCTAAGAAGTAAGTTCAGTTTTGTCTATCAAGAAGAAAGACATGGCAATATGTGGTTTTGTGTGAGACAATGTGAAGAAATTAAGGAGGTGATTAGAAGGCACCCTAAAAAGGTTTTAAAACAGAAGTGTGACAAATGGAAAAGAAAGGGTCCATAGTTGGTCCATGATAAGTCCCTCTTCTCCAATAAAAATCTTCTTTTTCTGTTTTTCCACCATCCTTTCAAATACATTAAATAGAAACATTCTAAATTCAATATTTCTATTTTATTTTTGAGGACTTGAAAAATTTTCCTTGTTCAAAACTCAGCTGTTTGACACATTCCCTGCCTGCATTCTGTCCAATTTGTCATCCCCTTTCCCTTTGGTCTGATAACTATCTGTAAATTAATCTTTGTTTGTTAAAATCTTATGCTAAGAAGACAGACTCTTTTCACTTAAATATAGGTTTCTTTGTATTAAAAAAACACCTGCTTTGAGAGACAATGTTCTTCTGATCCTCTGGTGTGTATTTGCTGTCTTATTTCTCTAAATTAAAATTTCTTTGCCTGAATATTCTTACAATAAGACTTTTACTTCTCTCTCCCTTAAAAAAAGAAGAAGAAAAGACAAGAAAATTAAAAAATCGAGCCAATGACATTAAAATATGCTTTTTGGTAAATTTTTAAATTAATATTTCCAGATAGACATTTCATTTGCTTAAGATTTAGAGGGGAATTATAAAACCATAATTGTGTAACGATTAGACAGTACTATAAACTAAATAAATATCAACTGATTATTAAAAACATTCCTTGTAATACTAGCGGTTAATCCCCTTTAATGTGTTTTTAATAATAGTTTTACATTTAATATAGGATGAATGACTTATTAAAAGTAAATTTTATGTGTTTTATATTCTCCACATATAGCATTAAGCCATTAGCACTAATGGGATCTGAATGGTATTGAGTTCAGGATAGCCCCCAAGTACAAATGTGGGAACCTTAATTAAGTTTTTATTAAAATATTCAATTAAATGCAATGCTAGATTATTAAGATATTTTTGCATATTGTTTAATGTCAGTTAGTTATTAAACATTTTCACAGGCTTCTGAAAATGGTCCTAGAGCACGCTGATAGCTAAAATTTATATGAAAAATGTTGATGATCAATTTTTTAATCTTGTGGGCAAAATTGGGTTTTAATGGAAATTCTCTAGCTAGCTGTGATGCTGAACTGGAAGAGAACCTAATGAATAGGTTAGTGAGTAAGAAACTTAACTTGCAGAAGGAAAGTTTCATGTAGAGAATAATGAAAAACTTTCTGGCTCCCAATGCAATGAGGTACTGAAATGGCATGGATGGTGGAAGTTTTGCAGCAAAAAAAGTTACTTCCTTCAGTGTGTTCATACTACCTGGCTGGGGGAATATGGGGACAATGAACTATTGAGATCTAAACTGGTAAACAAGACTGAATTCTGTTAATGTCACTGAGTAAGCCACCATCCTACTCTTTCTGCCTTATTTTTATGCAGTGTGGGCCATAATGACAGTTGTTATGGTTTAAGCAGGTGAGTTAGTATTACTAAACTCATTAAGAGAGTGAACTTAGACTGTGTAACTCACAGATAAGAAAGAATTCTTTTTAGGACTGCGTATGAGAAGTCCAAACTGAGGCAAATCTGCTGTGCAGAGGTAAAGGATAAATTCTTCTCTATTACAGACCTCAACAGGGACATTGAAACAGAAAATAAACTCAAATGTTAAATGTTACTCAGACCAACAAAGCCAGAATAACAAATACAATATTATTATGCTACTAAACTAAAAAAGAAAAAAACTACTTACATGATTTAAGAGGAAGGAAAGTAGGTGATGGATTACAGTATTATTTCTCTGAGGTACAAGTATTCCATTTTATTAAGGCTCTACTGGGAAGCTTATTTTAGCTTTATATAAATATGCCAAGGTAAAGGGGTTAAACCCTTCCAATGCTTTCCCCCACTGAGTTCAGAAAATGTCCATATGGTATACCTTTCATATTTTTCCTGGACAAATATGTTTTGAAGTAAAAGTTGATACTAATATGAGCTACCTTCTTCAATATGTTAAGCAGACACTATTTATTTTCATTAACCTCAAAAGCTTCAGAAGACCATTACTTTTCACAAATTACAAAGATGTTCAGCAGCTGAATCTATTTATCTATTTATACCACACTCATTAACAAGTTATCTGATTTACTTAGATTCTCCAAAGCAGTTTGCAAGCAGTAACCCCCACTGGGAATGGGTTCAGCAAGCACTGTAAAATGAATGACTCAACTCCGAAAAGCCAATAGTCCCCATAGCTACACTGGCAAAAGACGCTGCTGCACTAATTCCTCTCTTCCCAGTGTCACTCACCAAGAAAAGGATGTGTTTCAACTGCTGTGCACAGCATAATAGTCGACTGTTAGGGTTTTTATGCCAGATTCCAGAATGATTGCAAGCAACCAGCAGAGAGTCTAGCTTCACCTCTGAATCTATATATGCCCTTAAAATTTCACAGTGAATAGGTGGAAGTGCTTCTTGCTACAGCATTTTAAACCATCCTATTAAAAATTCAAATTATTTGCAAGCATAACCTGTTACAGCCTAGGGGACAAGTGTGTCTTGCAGCCTAGATATCAGAGAGGAAAGCTGTGATCTGGTGTTGAGGGGGCAGACTGTAGGTACTCTTTCAGTTGCAGGTGAAGTTTGCAAACAGACTGTGAAAACAAGAAAGTCAAACTGGATCTTATGGCCAAGATTCTCAACTATTTTGGAGAAAAAAAAATCACAGAAAGAGTGAAGAAAAGAGCTCCCAGTTATACTGAGGCCCGAATGAGATAGAAGACTGTTGACGGATTGTGATCATAAAATATGAGATGACACTGTGGTTTGGATAATAACAAAAAGGAAGTTCATATTACATTCCAGACAAATGCAACGATTTGGTGAACAGAGTTCTTAAGACATGGGCTTTTCTAATATATTTTTTCAATGTTAGCAAGTATTAGGTAAGAATTTGCAATAAAATATCTGTAAAATAATGCAATACATAAATTAATTGCATTTCAGTGGCATATACAGTGATACATACATAGTCCCACCTGTGGTGTTCTGTCAGGCATAGTGCTTCCTCAGAAACAGTCACTTTGTCCTCTTACAGATAAGACAGGAGAGCAAAAGATTCAGGAAAAGAAAGAAGTTTTAGAAAATGTGTCTGGCAAATGAAGAAGTGAAGAGATCAGCTTGGCCATAAATATGTCCTCCAATGTGTTAATATCTACGATAGACATTTGTCTATAATTGAACTTAAAGGCTCCACAATAATCCAGTATTTATTGTCTTTTTTATTAGAGTCTTTTCCCTAATGACTAACCCCTATCTTTCTTGCTGAAACATAAATCCATTGCCTCTTATTCTATTCAGTAGTGACATGGAGAAAAGATTAATGCACCCTCTTCTCAACATACTCTCCCGTTAGCCTTTTCTTCACTAGTCTAAACAATCCTCATAGCTTTCCTCACAGATAATTTTTTTTTTTAAAGATTATTCTAATATTGTCTGGACTGTTTCTTTCAGGGCACAAGAAAAGAGAGAGCACAAGGAAAAAAAGAAGTCAGGGGCTTGTCTTAGACAACTTGAAGACTGAATGTCTTTCTAGTATGGATGGAAAGTCGTCCTTTTTTGTAAAAAAAGCGTGACATTGTTCAATCATATTCTGCTGACCTTCCATACTAATTCATTTGGTAGATGGAAAAGTGTGACACAAAGATCAAATGATACCACATCACATAAGAAACCCATGTCAAATATGCAAATGAAACAATTATCAGTTTTCTTTTTCCATCTCTTAAACCCTAGACTCCCTCAGCAGATAGTAGCATAACTGTTCCAATGGCTATTCTACATTAAAAGTCTACAGAATAAACAGATTTAAACAACCACACTGAGTCAAAGGGAGGGAGCTTGACTAATTGCAACATTCTTCACTCCCTTAGGATTTGAAATAATCCTCAGTAGTGTTGTATCCCTTGAGGAAAAAGTGAACCCATGCATTTTAAAAGAGAAGAATAAATTAAAGGCAGTTATCAATCCAATTTTAAGTTAAATATCCCAATGGGGTAAAAATATGATGAAGAAGATTAAACACAAGAGGGAAATACAGCAGAATGTTTAAATAGAGAAGGGGAAAATTAATAATGAGAAGAAAATTAACTGAGACATTTCTTCTGTGGTATTCACTTATATTTTTCCCTATTGATTACATCTTACAGGTACTTTTAGGTCTATCATGCCATGAATTAGGTGAAAGCAAGGCTTGGGACGTGTTATTACTACTTGCAACATCTGGTCCCTAACATGTTCTTCTTTGATCAACAGTATGTCATGTGTTATAGTGAAGCAGATTGCATAGTTCATCCTTACTGAACCTTCACCCCCAGGACGTCATGTGAAAGGCAAACTCCATCTGCCTCAGAGAAACCAAAAATAATCTGAAATGTAGAAATTCACTATGGTTATGTCAGGAATCAGTATTACAAGCAGGTGTAGGAATAAAGTCTTGCTGCTTTTGTAAAAGCAGATCAAGCTCTTTTTGTAGATGATGGTTTGAAAAATTTCATCTCTTTTGTATGAATTTTTCTCCTTCATTTTACAAGTTTTTGGTGAAGTGTGTGAATTATTGCATGAATCTGGGGCCAGGCATAACGTGGAGCAGGTGCTGTAGAGTCTTGTTCCTGTGATTAGATTGAACCTTAATTACACATAACTCAATGAACCTTAATAACACATAACTTTTCTCACAGCTTCCAGAACTTGAAGACCCATATCCTCTCTTTCTTTTTTTCCATTCAGAATTAATTCAGAGGAAAATCCAGAGATAGGTGCAGTCCTGGCCTGAACAGAAGCCCTGATGTCTCTCTACGTGCTGTGCCAGGCCATATGGCAGGGGTGTGTGTGCCCCTTCACCAGTCATATGGTGCCTTCCTAGTCCAGGCACAAGCCAGGGAGAAAGCCTGGGGCTACCCCTCCTTTCCTTGATGTCCTGGAGCTGACACCACTCACATGCCTAGTGTGGCACAGCAGTTCCTCCTGTTCCTCTGTGGCTGGTGTTCTGGGTCAGAGTGCCAGAGAACAGTAACACTGAGAAAGGGAAACAGATGGGAACTAAAGCTTTGCTTCCCTGCAAAATATCCAGCTAAACTGATCTGGCTTATTTTGTGTGCTGGTATGTCCAGAACACTGTGAAGCAGCCTGAAATACAAAACCAAATTACAACAGCATTGCAAGTTTATCAGGTGAGCTGTAGCACTTACTGGTTTGAATGTGCTCAACCCATGTCCAGTCTTGGCAATTTGACTTAGATTAGTTTTTAACGAAAAAGGAAAAAGATCCACGCACATAAGAAATACCTGGAAATCGGCTGACATGTGATGACTGTGTATCTGGGCTCATCTGCACAATAAAGTGCAGTGCTAAGCTCTGTTTTGTACTGAGCTTGTATTCTGTTATATACTGAACTTGGACTTAGTGGAATCCAGTGAATTTTCCCCGTTAGATGGATGAGATGTGGTACAAAGTTATTTGCTTTTCTCACACATCCTTGAGTTAGAACCTGTTGGATTTCCTACACTTTCATCAGGCTCCCTAAATGACATGCTTAAATGAAATTAGATGTTTCCATCATTTGTGTGAGGTCTAATTTGTCCTCAGATTGCACAATTTCTCAACAAATATGTGGGAATTCTCATTAGGGAAAATGAGGCACTTGCAGGATTACTCACTGTGTGCATTCCTGATATCTAAACCTCCTCTTTCTCCTGCCCCATAAATGATGCCTCTACTCAAGTGAACAAAAGCGTCAGCAGAATGAGAGGTTTCCTTTGGTTGCGGGCCCCTGTGAAGGGCTTGAGTTAAAACTGTTCTTTTCTAGTAGGAGGAATCCATTATTTCCCAGTAAATATGATTCAGTTATGAATTATTTCCATAACAGAAAAGTCAGTGATTAAAAAACTTTGAGAGATTAGTTATGAATTTAAATGCCTTCCAAAACACTCCCATTAGAGAAAAAAAAAGTGATAAAATATGATACAAGATCCATTTCAGAGTGTTTTAATGCAAGACTAATGCAACTTTTTCACACGAGATTTACTAATCAATAACTACATTAGCAACAACTGTTATGTTTCATGTAAAGCTTATAAATATTTACACAACTGAAGGAGAGGTATAATTTAATCTCATATTTTATATGGTTTACTTTGAAGGAGAGGTATAATTTAATCTCATATTTTATATGGTTTACTTTTAATATGTTAAGGGAGATAATATGGTGCTTGCATACTTCAAAAAATTAAATTACAGTGGATAGAATGGATTAAAAAAACCCCTTACTTCAGATTTTTATAAATATCCATAGAACTGTAAGTTAGATGAAATGGCAACTTTAGCACAGGTCTGGGTTCCATAATATTACATTCATTTCCACAGAATCATGTGAGAAATAAAAAGAAAGTATTTAATCCTGAACTCAAATAGTTACAGTGGTAACAAAGTTAAAAAAGAACGATTGTTCACTTCAAACATGTTTAACGTTTTCTTACTTGCTTCTTGTAGACCAAGTGGTGATAGCAGAAGTAGCTGAAGAGTAGTAATTTTTATGACCAAATTCAGAATTAGAATGATTCATGCCAGACTAAAATTATAGGCTCATGCACTAGGCTGAAATGGAGTTGTTAATAATTTCAATCAGTTTCTCTTTACTTTATTTGTCAATGGACCAGTAATGAGAACACTGTTTTTTTCCTGTACACAGGTCTAGTAAATTAAGTTAAACAACAGATGTTGAACAGATGTTCTCATTATTTTAGTGACTTGATTTCTGGTTAGTTCCCAAGTTGTTTTACATGGCTAAGTGTTGCATCACTCTTTCTGTGACAGATGAAGTATCTGAAAGCAGCAACACTCAAAATCTCATTAGCAGAAACAGTTTTATAACATTTTATATGGTAAATAGACACAACTCTCTTTAAAAAAAGGGCATGTTCTATGAAATGGTAGCATTACATGCTTTCACTTAAATGTAGCATTCCAAGACCAAAGTTTCCTCATATCATTTTATGATTTATAATCTAATAAACACTGAACAATTTTCTTCAGATTTTCCTTTCCATCAAGGTCATAGAAACATTCTGAAGTCATAATCATGGTGATAATACTGTTCTGTGAATCACAGTACAAATGAGACAACCGCTAGGGCTGCGCAGGCTTCAGTGGTCAATACTCAGAACAATTATTTGGTGTTACCCTGTGATGAACATTGTTGCACCGTCTGCAGTTTTGGGCACCACAATACAACAAAAGATATTAAGCTGTTGGAGAGTGTCCAAAGGACGGCAACAAAGACGGTGAAGGGCTGTGAGGGGAAGCTGCATGAGGAGTGGTTGAGGTCGCTTGGTCTGTTCAGCCTGGAGGAGACTGAGGACAGACATTATTGCAGTTATAACTTCCTCACAAGGGGAAGAGGAGGGGCAGGAGCTGATCTCTTCTCTCTGGTGGCCAGTGACAGGACCTGAGGGAATGGCCTGAAGCTGTGTCAGGGGAGGTTTAGGTTGGATATGATGAATTTTTTTTTCACTGCGAGGGTGGCTGGGCACTGGATCAGGCTCCCCAGGGATGTAATAACAGCACCAAGCCTGACAGAGCTCAAGGAGCATTTGGACAGTGCTCTCAGGCACATGGTGTGACTCCTGGGGAGTCCTGTGCAGGCCCAGGAACTGGACTCAATGATGTAGGTCTCTTCCAACTCAGTATATTCTGTAATTCTGTGAAAAGAATTTAATGAAGGGTCTACAGTCTTACTAGCGCCTCATCCCCACCTCCCCAAATATAAATCTGCACCTTTCATTTAAGATTGCTTTTATTGTAGCCCTTCTCCCTGCTAAGTACCAACAATATCCTGTCCGGTTCCCTTTGCCTGGTCCATTTCAGGATGCCAGTCCCTACAGCTGGGGACCTGTTAGTTTCCTGGAAAGTGGTTTGTCTCAGCCCCTGCTGCTGTTATACCAGTACTGGGCAGAGCATTTATATCTGGTTGAGCACCTTGGAGAAGTGGTGGTATCTAATAGCATATTCTCCACCAGCAGCTGCCTCTAATCACACCATTATTGTTATTGTAGCCCAGGAAATACAATTTTGTCATGAGTTGTAACAGGTCACAGGCTCTCTACTGCTCCAACAGTGCAGGAACCCAAGGCCTATCCAGCCTGTTTGGCCTGGTTTGTGAGCTGATCAGAGGGGCAGTGGCCATAGGCTCTTCTGTTTTAGCTTCACCCTGAGATCCCTGATATGGCACCATTCTGACAAAGACAGGGAGTCAGTGGATGAAACAGCAGCCCTTGAGGGCACCTAGGGCTGGGGCAGCCAATTTTACCACTCTGGCCTCAGAGGGAAGCTGGGACTACAAGTAAAAAAATATATTTGAAAATAAACCCAAGGAGATCCCAAGATTGGGGATGAAGAAAACCCCATCACAGACACTGTCGACCTCAAGCAAAAATTCTAAGATACTGACAAACCTGCAGAAAATTCCTCTTCCTGGTTTTTTTGGGAAGGACTGAACCATCAACCTTGTGACCCAAAAGAACCCCGGAAGGGTGAGCATCACAGCTGAGAAAAGGAGGAGGGACTGGTGAATGTCTTTTTAATAACCATTTAAAATCTATTACTAATGAGGGTTTGTTTTTTTATTATTAATTTGGACATGGCTATGTTGACATTGTAACTGAACTAATAATTGTTTATAACCTCTTAATTACGTTGTTCATATTTAATTCAGGGCAATAATTAATGCTTGTCTTCATATAGTAGGATTTGTTGCCAGTTATCCATAAGAAGAGTTTGGGTATGGAAGTGCTTAAGAATACTTTATCCGCACACTGGTGCACATCTGTTTTTTCCAGCAATTGGGATTGATTTTTGGGTCTTGCATGTCATAATTCCAGCAACTTGAGAGACCTACTTATGCGTGCAGAGAAACACCCCACATTCCAATACATACATTAAACACCTGTCAAAGCCTTGGGGGCTTTGATACACATCCAAAGATTTTTGTCATATGAAAATTCCCATTAAGACAACTCTATGCTAGGCATTTTTTTTCCTAAACCCTTTAATTTTTGTTTAGAATGTGCTGCAACCATTTAGTAACAATTGTATCTTCCTCAACTCTTAAGCATACTGTGTATTGACTTAGGTATTTAGTATTCTCTATTTTACTTGCCAAAATATCACAATTTCTGAAAACTCTCTGTACATTTTTCAGGAATTAATATGACAGCATAAAATTCTCCTTTGTTAATAAAAATTAAAAATGCCTGAAAAAGATATTCAGCACTTCAAGCTCGAAATTTAGTTGTGATAATGCAGCTGAAAATAATGAGCTGCAATTAATAATTGCAAGGATAAAATATTGTAAAGGTAAATCTGCTCTTAACACATACAATTTCAAAACAAGCCACAGTTTTCAAAGTCAGCTGTGCTTAACTGCCCAGAGCCAAGCAAAGCCAGAACATAAATGATATTGTTTCAGTTTCTGAAAAGAGTTTCCTCAGTTACCTTTACTTCTCTCAGCTTCAGACCATCTGTGCCTATAATTTTCCATTTCTCCCTCTGGCCTGTTACTGCTTTACGAGCCTTAAAAGCAAATGGAAGGTTTGCAACCACTGTTTCTGACTGGGGGTTAAGTGGTCCCCTTGGTTTCTTTTTCTACTTTTCTTGCTGAATTATTATGATATTTCCTGTTCAAAATGTACATTCTTATGTTGTATGAGAGAGTGAATTAAAAAAAAAAATCATGTTTCTATTACAAATATAATGCAAAAGTATCACAGAAATTAAACTTAGCCCCAAAGACAAATGCACGCTCAGGAATGAACTTTTGTTTCCCTCTAATTCAAATTAAAGGAAATATATCTTCCATAATCACAGAAATGTTCTGGATCTGTTTCATGGTTTGAGCTGTTTAGAACAAACAGCTAAAAGAAAGGGCTGCCACATAGAAGGATCAAGTGAGTGAATAGCCTTTCTTGCTGCAGCACTGTTAAGCCAGTTTCTCAATTACGTGAAATTCAGGAAAGCACAGTGAGTGTAACCATGGTTGCAGAGCGTTAAAATCCAACTCTGCCATGGGGTTCCAGAGAGACAGATACTTTTTATGGTACCAAACTGCTGTGTCACGCACACAAAATTGATGCACATCTTAAGAAACAAAGTTCATTAACTTCAAGAGAGAAAAAGGTAACAACTGAATTCAATGGATGTTAAAATTCAGTAGATAATCAAAATGCTTAAGGACACAAAACAGAGAGACATGCAGGTCACATACATGGTATTTGTCAGAAGCCATCTCCATAATAAAGGATGAATTGATGTCAAAAAGTTTGGCAAATATCAGCGCATGGCAAATTGCTGTTTTAACACGTGGTGTTCTTTTGTCTCAGCTGGAAGAAATGTACATTACCAGGCTGTCCATTGATGTTACAGCAAAGACAATTCCGGCAGAAACAAGACACACGTGCTTGCTTTTTTTTTTTTTTTTTTTTTTTTTTTTGACAAAGGATACTCCAGGATAAGGTGAAACCTGATAATGTCCTCAAGTGAATTTACCAATTAATTTTCTTCCATTTTTATGCTGTCACTCTGATTTAATTTCACCTAATTTGCAAAGGGTTTTAGCAGAGAAAATACAAGAAGTAATGACTTGTGGAAGTAGTGCTTTGGAAGGCCTTATGACAACCAGAGGGTGTGTGGTAATGACCATATAGAGCTGTCATTAAACTGACCTCCTCTGAGAAAGCAGGTGTCAGTGAGCAATTTACTGTGCCTTAGGTATCATTCTGGGGAAGGGAATTCCCGTGGGAATGCTGCTCCCCTGCTCAACCTAAGACTTGTAAAATGGTCAATATTTTTCAGTCACTTTTCCTTCTTATTCATAATTTTGTGCTTACCCTTTGACCGAGGTCATGAAAAGGCTAAAGGTGTTTGATTAAATCACACAGAAACAGGTGAATTGAGACCAATGAAACCAGAGCTATTTCCTTTCCTACTCACAGTCACATGTATTTACATTAGCCAACTATCAGATGATGTCTGTGTAAAAAACAGAAAGAGCAGAAAGGCTTATCTCCTCTTGTATATTTCCAGTGTATGTATTTTCAAACACAAGATCCAAACCTAACTGCAGGCCAGATAGACTTCTCGAATAAAACCCAGCCCATTCCAGAGTGTTGAGGGTGGGTTATGGCTCCCCTTTGAGAAAGGAATGTCCCAAAGAAGTGGGGAGATAAAGGCACACGTTTATGCATGTTCATGTAGCCTAAATCTGGTGCTGTATCATCTTTTTCTTGGCGGCTGAAGCTTGGCGTGATGACTCCACAGAGGCTGCAGCATCCTGCTGTGTTGTTTTTAGCTATCCTACAAACTGTGGCAGAGCAAGCAGAAGACTCATGCTGTTTTAGAGACTGCATAAACTAATTTTAGAAACAGCTTGGAAGGGGAGGATGAGGTTTAAAGCAACAACATTGTGTTATTTCACTACTCTACCACCAACATAATATAAATAAATTTCAATGTTTTTAAATAAAGTAAAACCTTATTTAATACTGACCAGCAACACAGTAGAAAAGAATATTGCAATAATAATTTTCAGTGAAACCTGGTAATTTTGAATTAGAAGAGGCTGCTTCTAAGGAGGAAATAAATACAAATCACAAAAAGCATATGTCATGTTGGCAGTAAGCAAACATTGGCATGTTGGCAAACATACTGGCATTTCCTTTGGTGCTCCTCACTTTCCTCTTGCAATGAGCTTTGTTTCTAAGCAGTCAATCAGGGAGAAATCTGTTGCCCTCTAGATATATCTAGATCTTTCCCTTCCTTTAACCTCTTCCATTAAATGCCTCTTACAAGACAAGTGGGTGCTTACAGACCCCTTTCAGCTTGAATGAAAGCACTTCATAGGTACTTGAATAGCTCAGAGGATATAAGGGCTCCTAACCCCCCTCCCCCCCCAACCAAGTTTCATACCTCCAAAGTATCTACAGCTGATGGACAGACTGCTGAAAAATAATCTTTTTTCATTTATGTATCTTGCATGGTTATTTCTTTTTCCAAATTAGTAATTTATGAAAACATCCAGAATGCATTTTAGAATAGATGAAGCAAACAAAACCCCCCCTTTTTTCTTGTTGTTGTTGTCTGCTTCAATATTTATATTTATATTTATTTGAAATATGTTATTTTGGTTTAAGTAAAAAAGATGTTTGGGGCTTGACTGACAACTAGTTTAATTCTACAGAGACATATCAGAAAAATAACGTTTCCACACTTGCCACATAGCTAATCTCAAATACATAAAATCTATTATTCATCTCATAATGACTTGTGACAGTACATGTCACATACGGGCTGTGTGTCAGATGCCCTAAGCTCCTAGAATGCCCAGAAAATTGTGAAGTAATGATTACTCAGTTCTAAAAGGAACTAAAAAGATAATTTTTTAGAGCCTACGTTGCACGAACAGCATAGTTCTGCGTCCCCATCTCATGCTGTGGACAGAGGTTACTTCCACAATCCATGGTTATCCTGACATAAAATTGCCTCTCTACAAACTGAATCTTTTCAGGCTATTGTGCTGACAGCGTAAGCAGAAAGGTTTTGAAGGTAATAAAATACTGAATCTCCATTCATGTTATCCCTTGGTCCTGACTGCTTTACAACCACATAATATATTGTACAACGTAATTAACTGCTCTTATGTTGCTTTCAGTATTTTATGCTCTGTTACTTCATTTATGCTTTGAAAACATTTTTGTAATTTAATCTTTATAAAATCAGATGACGGGTTGTCACACATCTGGAAAAGAGGCAGGCTGAACACAAATTTTTAATTAGCAATAATTAGTTGACTCTTTTATGGTGCTTTGTTGTAAGCCTAAACATGGTGATTACTTTATTCATATTATCATATTACCAGTGGGTTAATATTGAGGTTTTTTTCTGGAGAGTATGGAGAATTCTGACTCCAGATAATTTTTTCAAAAGATTAAGTATATTAAAAAAAGAGCTAATTGGACAAAGAGCTTTTTTAAATTGCCCAAACTAGCTCCTGATATAAACACAGATCAGGATTGAAGACTAGAGACAGGACATATGTCTGCTTTTGAACAGAGGTAAGTGCACAAGCATCTGAATTTATCTGTGTTGGTTTCAGGACACCAAGAGAAAAACCTGGTGTTTTCAGTGCCCTTGGATGCTGCAGCTTTGCCTGTTAATCCATGTCTTCTGACAAACAGGGACTTTCAGAACATAAGCTAAAACTATTGGCAGGCCAGCAGGGATCTTCTGAATTACAGCTCTTGGGATTTAGTCTGGAACTAATTTTTCATCTTTATAAATTTTTTTTTAATTGGATGGCACGCGTGCCCAAAGAGGTAATTATAACAGTGAAAGCTCTTTTATTAGCTGGTGTACCAACTCTTTACATTACTCAAATAGAATATGGAAAATTGATACTCCTTATTTGCCTGAGGACAGTCAAACTCACAAATCCTTGGGAAGGGTACAGCTTCTATTTTGGCAGCTGTTTGGATGCAGATGAGACCAACTTCTCCTCATGGAGTCATGTTTTGGCACATTAATAATTCAGAGTCCTCTGAAAGAGAAAGGGGAGCAATTGAGGTAAGTATATCAATAAACCTAAACCTATATAACTAGCTTTTAGGAATTCACCAGGGAGGGAAGACAGCTGATTTGGAAAAAAAAAGAGAATTTTACCAACCCGTTCCTCACTATGGCACAAAACACTAGCTTATGGTGAAGAGCTGAAGTGCCACCTGTGCCTGTTTTCTCTGTTGTGTATGATGCTCACTCGATAAACTGTGGTAAATATTTTCAGAGCAGGCTCGTCACGTCAAGCAGATTCCTGAGCAGAAGAGGATTTCATTGCTACTTCATCTGTGAATCCTGAAATATGGAGTGTGAGACTTGCTCTGAGCCCCCAGCACAGCTACTGCTGAAGCGTGGCAGAGTCAGGGGAGTGTCAGGGTGCCTGGGCTCCCTGCAGGAGTGTCTGCAGCACCTCCGTGTCATCGCTGCAACGAGTCTGCTCCGGCTGCGACCCTGATGGAGAGTGAGGTCTCGGTCGTGATCTCAGGTTCATCCTAGTCTGCTCTGCATATGTTTAAAAAGTCTAGCTCTTTGGAGCTCCTCTGTGGTGCATTTGCAGTAGCTCTGACGTGGCTAGCAGAGATCTACTGCATCCTGGCTGCCAGCCACCTCCTGGACTGGGAGCCCATGATTAATGGTTGCAGTGACTTGAAACACTCCTGGGAGCAACTCTAGGTGGCTCTAGGTAGCCCAATAACTTTTAATGGTGAGTATCTATCAGGTGTAAATGTCTCTAGAGCAGGCAGCAGCTGAGCACGCTGTTTTAAGCAAGGTTGCAAATTTTGCTTGGAGCCTCTGAATTTATTTCTTGGATCTGTCTTCTACTTCTCAGCTAAGTTGGTATTTTATATTTTAAGATGCTCTAAGGGAATCTTAGATTTTCTTTTGAGTAACAGATGAATCTATTGAAATGACAGTAGAACTGTGGGTGGCTAAATCATGAGTCAAGAGGTATATTTGAAACCATACTTGATATAATCATTGGATATTTTATCCAGAACACTCCCGTTTTTAAAAATATTTTCCACATTGCCTCATTTAATACACTAAAAGTTTTAATGGAACTGAATTGGTGAATGGAATTCAAAAAGCAGCTGAAAATTAAATACTTTCTATCAAGGCAGTGATCACTTCAGGCTTTAAAGATAATAAATTTAATGTTCTAATCAAAAGAAAATGGCATAAAGGTTCATATGCAATGCTATATAAGCAAAGATTTTGATTGTTCTCCACAAAATAATCTCTGTCCTAGTTAAACTGATTATGGGCTGCATTTTTCAAATAGCAGCCTAATTTTTGAGTTTCTTAGTAAAAAACTGGAGGTTTTTATACTTTTTGTCTGGTGTCATGCCAGCTGAAGTCTCAGAATTAGACACTACTGGTTGCTTAAATTTATGTATGTATGTTTCACAAATATTTAATGTACCTTGCAAAATATATATACAGATGCTTTATGTCAATGAATGTTAATTCAGTCTGTAAATAAAGCAGAAATGAATTATTGTATTCTTTATTGTCCTGAAGTGAGATGCAGAGAGATTAAACAACTTTCTAAGATTCAGAGGTAGTTGTTAGGGGTCAGCCTAATGCCTTTGCTAAGCAAGATCCTTGCTCTCTGGTATTTTCCTGAGACATTAAAGTAGGAGCAAGAATGAGCAACACATATAGCTAATTTCTTGCCTTTCCAGAATGAAAGCCTTGCCAATATATTATAAAAAAAAGGAACTACCTCTAAAATGTGCATTGCATCCAGGGCACTAAATTGTGCCATCTTCTCCAGGCAAAACAGGCTCCAACATAGGATCCTTACTTCCTTAGGAGTTTGACTCAACACTGATATTTTCATTGAGTTGTTGCTCACAGTGTTTAGGAAGAATCAGCAACTGAACCTACATTGCTTTTGTAGGAAAATAAGTTGGAACAGGATGGTCCAATAAAGTGTTCATTACTAAAAAGGAGTTGGTTATGATGTTTTATGCCTATGACAGTTATCTGCATGAATATTTCATTAACACGTTTTTCACAGCTATCACAGAGATTATAGGTAGCTGTTGATTAGACCTCCTGCAACACAGTGATTATGTTTCTGAAGCAGCCAGATATCTCATGCCTGTGGTGGGCAATCACTATTTCTGATTTTTATCAGCTTTCAAGAGTAATCAAGTGACAGTTACCAAGTAGTGTAGCTGCCTTGCTGACTCAGAGTTGCCTTCTATGTATTTTAATGATGTTATGATCCCACTCGCTTCTTGGGGTGCCAAAAAACCCTTTACTGAGTTTTCAGTGCCTGCTTTATTAGGTATGTCAGTTCAGTTTAAGTAGTCAGACACAAAAGCTTTTCACTTACATGCACACCAACAGGTAGTAAAGACCTTAATGATCATAGATTTTAAGCTGTAGTCGATAATGAGTGTAGAGTGCAAGAGAGGGCATAAAACTTTGTAGTAGTTAAGATTATTTTTACTTTGGGAATGTTTTAATTTCACGAGTTTGAAAAAAAGCTTTTAAATTGACTTTATTAATGTCAATTTAACTTTAATGTAGTGCTACGTTTTTAAGTGGGAATAGAGGGGGTGGGCAGAAATGACATCTGAAGATGAAAATAAAAAGTAAATACCAATTATTTCAGTTTTATACCCACCATAAAACTACAACATAGCAGATGCTTCCATGACATCTTCTATAAGTTGGGTGTTTATTGTGTGCATATGTTCAACATCGCGCATAACTAATTTTCCTCTGTTCATCTCAAATTAAGGGAAAAGTTGAGCATCAGCAACTCTACAGACAATGACAACAGCAAGACCTAAAAAATGCAAGGAAGTGCAGAATAAGAGGAAGCAAGAAAACCAAAAGGGGTGAGTATGAAAGAGATACGGCAAGTTCAAACCAAATGGAGATAAGAATAAAAAGCTATGCAAAATAACTGGATGAAAATGTTAGATATTGACTGAGGAAAAAAAATTTAAAATACAAGAAATTTTTTAAATACGGCTCACCGAGCTCCGTTGTGATGGGAACAGAGCTGCTAAATAGTGACTGCCTATGACAGATAACTGATACTCACTTCTTCTCTCCCTGTGCTGTCAGGAGGCAGTTGCTCATGAGTTGTTTTCCTGTGCTATTAGAAGGGTTTGATCCTGAAATGATGGGATTTGCATAAGAGAGAAAAACCAGACTGGTGAAGTTTTGTCTGTGTGCAGAGGAGGAAAATGTTCGAGAACTGCTACACAATTTGAAATGTCCATCATCTCTGGATTCAGGAGGCTCATTCCCTCCCTGTAAAAGAGACCTTGCAAGTGTTGCTTCATCCCTGAAATTTACCACCAGAGGCTGACATGTAACAACGGCACAGAGCCACAGAAACTGGTCTTACACCAGCTTCTAACTGTGTCTAAGGCACATGGATCACCACCATGTTAAAAATCTTGTTTTAAAGCTAGGAAGGGTGCTTCAGTGCTGGCTCACAGACTGTGCACAGCACTGCACTGGTGAGGTAGTTATACTACAGATGATGTGTGGGTCCAGTCTAACATCTCCATCCTTGAGCTGTGTGCTGTGTAATGTCCCTGATTTTCCAGCTATTGGGAAAAACTGGTGCTGCAGCGTGTTGCATGGCAAGAGCTACCCTCATAGACAGAATTACCTCTGTGATCTAGCACTTCTCAGCAGATATAAATCTTCTACAAGGACATTAGGAACTTGCACATGTACCTGGACATTTGCTAAAGTACCCAGTTTCTTTAGGCTCTCAGAAGCATGAGTTCAGATCTCTAGCATAACTTAGCTTTTTGACTTAATGTAGAATTTCACTACTCTTACTTTTAGGTCCTTGCAAGAAAGAATGTCTCAGTGAGCCATAAAAAGAGAATGGAACATATGGAACCAGTTTTTTAAAGTGATTTTGATGGACACTTCACAACAGTCTGTATTACTATTTACTCCCCAACAGGAGGAAGGCAAAGATGTGTGGGTGGATGGCAGTCAAGACTGTGGGCTTATCAGCTTGGCAGACTGCAGTATGGTGCAGTGCTACTGCGGATCACCTCAGACAGGCTCATTCACATACTCAGGTTTTAGCCATGGCAGTGTGGAACAGAGCATCAACTCCTTTTCCTCACGGGAAAGTGCAGTGGAACACTGTTGACTAAACTGGTGCAAGTGGTGCATTGTGGCTGGGCTGTGCTTGCTTCCAAACTGGTATGGGAATCTTACACTGCAGTGCCGAGTAAACATGCATTACAAAAACCAGAATATCAGTAATAAGAGTCACTCAGTAAAGAGTTAGCAGGAACACTCAGGCAAAAAAAAGATTAATTTTACTTGAGCCAAGATATTACCTGTGTGGTCTGTTTGATTCCCAGGTAATAAGCCTCAACAAAAACAAGTGGCACGACTGGCATACTGTTCAGTAGCCTGGCAAGGACTAATGACTAAATGCATCTTGAACATAGGATTACCCACAATCCATTTTGCACATTAGGTTGACCCTTCTGAAATAAGGTTGATGGAGCTTGGAGGATGCAAACAGTGATGCTGACAGACCTGGGATTTACTCCAGGAAGAACTAAAAGGGCTTTAGTCTGCTCTGGGATGTCAGTCTTTGACCTTATGTAGCAATAAATGAACAGAAGGTCAACAGAAAGGAAAGAGGGACTAATTCATGATATTCAGCAGAGACCTTGAACAAATACTGTGATACTGAAGTTTCTCTACTGCATTCACCCTTATTGAGAATTCTGTATTCAAAGGATAAATATATACAAGACTTCTGGGTCTGAGTGTATTACAAGCCATTTATTTCATTCCCTTGCTAAATGTTTTAAAATAAGATTAAAGACTCTTTTTAAGATGGCTTTTTACTGAGCTGATGTATAATTCCTTTCAGGGTGTGAAGTGCCTTGATAAGCTTCTGTGACAAGGGACTTTATAAATTAGATTGTATTATATACAAACACAATACAATTTGTAATGGAGAGGTAGTCTTGTCTCTAATTTCCTTATACTTTATGCTTCTTTTAAGTTCAAATGCTTTGTTCAACCCAACTCCAATATCAGAATTAGGTATTGTGACACATTCTTTTAAGAACATAAAGCTGTGCTTTTTTATTCAGTTAGTTTAAAGCAATTATCTCAAAGGTAATGTCAGAAGATTTTGACAACTAAAATTGACATGAAAAAGCAGTTAATTTTGAGGCCTGCATATGATTATGACATTTTATTTAGTGGAACATATTTTGCTTCTTATCTGGTACCACATCTGTTCTTCTAGTATGGGATTGGCAGAAGCAGCATGGCCAGTATGTCAGTAAAACTGAGTTCTATATTTACAATTTTTATGCCTTTTTTTGTATATTCACAAGGGAACAGCATCTGATCTGATGAGATTTTTTTCACTTGTTTCATTTTTTGGAAGGCAGTAGGTTAGTTTTTCAAGTTTAATATCTCTACAGTCCTTGGAGACATGGATTTTCATTTTTCAGTGGAAACCAATCCCCAAAAGAGAGACTTGAAAATTAACTCTGTCAATAACACACACACAAAAAAAAAAAAAGCCTAAAATTTTTCCCTTTCCCTGCATAACAAATAAAGATTGCAAATTGCTTTTCCATGAATTCCATGAATTCTGGGGTCAGCATTCATCAGACTTATAGCTTTGGCAATGTCCCATTTTCCTTTGAAAATGTGTTTTAGTGGTGCCTGTGAGTAATACTGAGAAAGTGATTGAATGTATGGCTGATGACACTGTTAAAATAACTTTTCCCATTTTGTACTGGTAATGCAGATGAGTGGGGAAAAAAGGAGTACTATCAGTTTACAGCAAAGCCCAAGGTCTTAAAATCACCATGTTGTGGGAGTACTATGAATTCTCATTTATCTACTTCTCCACCACGCTAAAAAGCTGGTATCACGTACTTAAGCAATGGCTCCTAAAATTACAAGTCTAAAAGGAGGACTAATTGCTTTTTTGACTTATTTTAAGGCAATAGACAGGTAGAAGATCTATCAAAGTTCATGAAAAAACTGCCAAGGTTTCAGCGTTTGATGTGTATTGAAACAGGAGCTGTAGACACTGATATTTCTGAGGGGAAATTTCTCTTTTCAAGATCTTCCTTCGTATTATTTGTCCCACGTGAGCTATACAATAGAATTCTTAACCAGTAAGTGTAATGTGTGACATACATCATCGTCATCTGGGCATTTCTGAACTCACCTCTTCAGTCAAAACATAAAAATTTGTATTGATAGAAAGTCTTCGCTTCACAGTCCGTATTCTGACCCTTCAGCTCCTCAGTCAGCACTGTAGAGAGACGTCACAGCATCATGGCTGATCAGTCTTCTCTGACTACAGCTGCTCTCCCTCTGCATACATTCATGAGAATCACATGTTTAGGTTTTCCTTCTGCATATGGCTACAAAAGGGATAACAGCATGCTGAAATTTCAGAAGATGTTGAATGGCGGTGTTACAGGAACGACAGGACTTCTGAATCTTATAGTTGAGGTTTTAAGATGCTGTGATGAGTGTCTGTGATGAATCTATCATTTGTGTTTGGTGAGACAAGGTAATAATTTGAAGCAGCACTTGGTTATTCTTGGCCTTTTTTTAGAATTGGTTCCGATAGCAAAAAACTTTACAGTTGGTCCGTTTAGATTTGGGTGGCTGAACTTGAGTATAGGAAAAGGAAGAGGCCTATACATGCTTAAGGAATATTGAAGAATTTTCTGCTTGCTCAGAATACAGAAGAATTAGTCAATGTTTGATTTTGGTAAGCTATAAGTAGGAAATGTTTTCCTGGCTTACTTAAAATGGAGCTTTATTTCGTGTTTGGATCTTGAAGCTTGGGACAGTCAGTTTAGAGCAATACTCTTCTTTCAGATCCTACCAAGCAGATCTCACCTTTGATAGTCTGTTCTGTATATCTTTCATGCTCAGAGATCTGTGCAGAAAAGGTGAGCAGGGTAATGGAGTTAAGATCAGCCATGCAGATCTGAAAGAATAATGTTGTCCTTAACAAATGCTCTAGCCTGTTTCCATTTCTTATTTGCTGAGGAAAGAGCATATATTAAGAAGGCCTGACTTTTTTCCGAGATGATGTATTTTCCTAAAGCCTTAGCTTGTAGATGTTGAGCTCTTGTTTGTGTAATTTAAAATGCAATAATGACAGAAACAGAAGAAAAGAGAATTAGCATACATTGATTATGCATAGTCAATAATGAACTTTAAGCACTTTGTGAATAAATGTGAGATAAATGTCACATACACAGCACTTAGTAACAGAATGAAACAATAAAGTAAGAAAAAACACTAAATAGGAGTAAATAGAAGCAATGAAGGTTATAAATAAGGTTATAATTTAAATAATTGATAAGGGGATTCAAGGTATTCCATTTAACATACAGAGACTCAGGTTTAATTGAGTCTCTCTTTCATGGGAAGGCTGTGAATTTAAAATGATCCCAGTGTCTTGCATTAGTAGCCTTTAATGAAACCTTAAACAAAATAGCTTTTAAAGAAGTAGTTGGGAAAATGTAAAATAATTTTCAGGAGAACTTCCAAAGTCATATAAATAAGACCAACTGTGATAAGGACAGCCATGGTAGATGACTTAGAATATTGCTCAAGCTGAATTCAAGTTACACAGACCAGAGAGACTTCTGGAAGGTTTCACATGTTCCAAACCGTTACAGTTGTAGAACAGTGAAAAAACTGAATGGACATAAAGGAAGGCTGCTGTCTATAAAGTGACCTCTGCTTTCCAATTGTAAGTATCACACTTAGGAGAGTTGTAGGAATATTGTAGGTGGATATGAGACAGCGTGTCTGCAAAGATTTTTTAAAAAGATTAAAAGAGGGCATTTAGTCCCTCTCTGCCCATATATAGGAATAAGTGACCATTGCATTTTTTTTTTACTAACTTATAAAAGGCCAAAGAGCTAAAGAACTATTATGCTAATTTTTTTTTTTTGTGCAGACTATTCAAGCTGAAGTCCTTATATTGACATTGATATTGGCTAATTAAAAACATATCTATTTATATATATGTAAAAGGTTAAGGAATTTCTTTGTCCAGGCTGATATGAAACATCTGCAACTCTACTGTCTTGCAGCAGAGTCACGTGGCTGATCTTTATTAATTCTGGGATCTACTCTAGAGCTATGTATTTTTTTCCTTAGGTTTGTAGTCTTTTGACATTTATTTGATTTCTCCTCTACTGGTCATATTTGCATGTTACCACTTTCATCAAAGTCCATCAGACATCAGACCATTCCTTCTTTCATAAAGCCTTATTTCAATTTCTGACTTTGTCATTCAAAATACAGGTACCTCAGGCTTGATCCCATTCACAAGTTTTATAAGCACAATGAGCAGTTTAAATTGATTATAACATTCAGAAATGATTAAATTTATCACATTGCAGCAATTTAATTTTGCATAGGGATATGAGCTGGGATGAAAAGAAGTCAGAAATTTTTATGGAATTTTATGGGAGTTAAGATTAATATCATATCCATTCATTCCAAGAGTATCATTTACTTAAAATTATAGGAACTTTACATTGATCTGTGCAAGAAATAAAAGAAACACATTATGTAAATATATTGATTATTTAATGCTCCTTCATATGTTTAAAATAATTCAGTAATAGATTTTAATTAGTTTTTGAAATGGTAGCTTAGTAAAAGTTCATGAACAATACATTTCTAGTAATTTACACAAAGAATTTTTATCTGAGAGTCAAAGTGTCCTAAATAATTTTTTTTATTAAACTGGACATGAGGAACATGATCCATGACTTTATGGTACAAGTATCATAAACTTATTTACTAGTCAATGTGATCCCACTTGTACACACAAGACTGAATAAGTCTCCAGTGAAACAGTTTCTGTATTGTCTTTATTTTAATTTAATTTTAATATCAGTTGTTTAATGGAAAGTGGTTTGTGAACAAGTGTTGAATCATTGTTAAGACATACTGAAAGTGTATCAAAGTGGAAAGACAATTCAACTTCAATTTTAAAGTTGAAATCAAAGAAGGTTTGATTTTTTGATAGTAAATAATATAAAGCATAGAGAAAAAAATACAAAAATATACAAAAACGCTAAAAATACTAAACCCCATTTTTAAAAATTCATCATATTAAAATTGATAAATACATATTGTCACCAGCCAAATTAAGGAAAGCTTCAAGGAGTCATCAGTGAAAGATATGAAAGGCAGAAAATCAAGGCTCTGTTAGTTCTGGAGAAAACTATGGAATGCATTCTCTTTTGTCTGTTTAAAAATTGTGGGGGTTTTATAATTTTAAAGTTGAATCACACTTTTGAAATGCATATCTCATTTCATATTTATCCCTGCTTTGAGTTGGGAACTGGACCAGAGAACCTCCAGATGAACTTTGTAATCTTATTTAATGTACTCAGTCTGTGGTACATAGGCTACAGGTTGTTCTGTTCTCCTGTTGTTGCATTTCTAGGGTGAAATTCCTGTAAAATCATGGGAACTCTTCCTGTACTTAATTCAAGATGAGAAAGAATTATTTATGAGATTGTTTCTCTTAACAGGCTATGATGTCTTGTCACTTCCTTGGAAAACAAAACAAAACAAATAAAAACAAAATAAAAAACCCTAAACAAAAGAAAACCCCCAAAAAGGTTATTTTTCAATTAGCATACCAGAAAAATTTGGAGGGGGTGGGGGTGTGGGGACTAGAATGGAGGAATTTTGGTAGGAAAATGTAATATTCAATAAATTTTAGTAACAAATGGTTGCTTTATTGTAAATTAGAGGAGAAGAAGATTTCCTGAACTATCATCTCATACATATAATTTTTGAGGAAAGCTGTAATTTATGAGCTCTCTATTTCTGAGTCTCCCAAGCTTTTTTTGCATAAAATCTCTTCTATGACAAAATTTGATGGGAAATCTACACCCAGTGATGCCTTTCCTAGATACACTAGCAGGTAATTTCTATTGCCTAAAACACCTCAAAAAAGGTGTTTTAGGCAATAGAAATTGGCAAAAGTAGATAATGTGCTGTAAGGGGATTCATTTTAATTGTATCGAGTTACGGTATGTATACCTATAAAGCAAAAGAGGTGCATAGAAAGATGCTTCATTTTGACAAAAGTAAGTAATTTTTAGTCTACTAGAGGTCTATGGTTCAGTGGAAGTTAAAAATTAAGCAGGAATTTTTAGTTGGAAGTCCTTCAAGTAAAACAGTCCCTGTGGGTTTATTAAAGTTAAAATTAAGGGAGAGAAATATTTGAAGGCTGTAATTCCAAATTCAATTCTACAATAGTATTAGCTTTTCAAGTTGCAGGAAGTTTGTCAATATACGAATAGCTTCTATCTACAACAGGAATAAATTGAGGAAAAGAAATATGCTTCTGAGTACCAGAGTAGCCTTTTTTCTTCCATGAATTTTTCACAGACTTATTTCTATAACTAAAGAGAGCATGGGTAGTTTTGTCAATCAAATTTTGCCTTCCATTCTGTCCCATTTGGTATTTCCAAGGCAGTTTGACAGAAAGGAAGGCTATACAATTTTGTAGACATAAAATAACAACAATGGCAACAACAACAACAATACCATCACCACCAATCATCACCAAAAGATTCTAATCTAATAATTATGGAATCTAATTACAGGAGTGCTCAGGATTAATGGTCAGTTTTTAAATGAACCATAGAAAACATATGTATAATGTGTTCCTATATCAGTAAAAATATGACTTTATGTGGCTTTTATGTCTTTTTAGAGTAGTGGGAAAAAAAAAAAAAACAAACCAAAACCAACGTAGAAAGATGAGCAATTGTATCCAGAGAAGATAACTGTAAATTCCAGTGATTTTGAAAAAGAACATGGTAAAAAAAGAGAAAATTGCATGAAGAATGCTCTTATTTTGTTATTATGAGTTTACTAAAAGCTCTCTCTTTTTCCTCTTTCATACCCTGGCAGGTCAGTGATAAAAGTGTCTGTACCCTAATGCTCAGGTATTACATTCTTTGTTACAGTAGCCAACACAAGATCCCTTGAAGCACTACTTGGACTGTATGACTGCACACTGGTATATAATTTGAAATCTATTTAATGTATACAGACATTTTAATTGCTCAAATTTACAGTTCAGCTCTTCTGAAATTTCTGGTTCAGGAGAATGTTCAGAAGAATCACAGCACCCTCTCTTTATGCAGGGTGAAGCACCAGTTCTCCTCAGTTGCCTAATTTGTTCTGGATCACAGCAAGTGATGGTTTTGTGCCCTGAAATGAGAATTTACTTAACTTCCAAATGTTTATTTGGTCTAAAACACATATAAAGACACCTGTGAATGAATATTTTGAAATATCTGGGAAAAAACCCTTTTGCCTGCTCCAAAAAAACCACCGAACAACCCAACAAGGAATATGTGTGCAAAGTCTACCAGAGTAAACTGAGCCAAGACTGAAAAATATTTATGTATTTCTTATTTGCATTCACTATAAAACACTTGGCTCAATCAATTGCCTGAGGGTCAGTTTTTAATATTATCTTTTGTAGGCTTTGCTTATGTTAAAGACAAAATAACATCTGCTGACTTCTGCTGTTTTACCAAAGATCATCCTCAAAAACTTTTCATTTTCAGTGATATCTAACTACAGTCAATTCTGTATTTGCACTAATCTCTAAAGTGCATTGCAAATTTAGAGAGAGCATTGTTTTGTTATCTAAAGCAACCATAAGACTCTCAAATGTGACCATTATAGATTGCACACCAAAATGCTTTCAGTTCCTATTTGTGTCCTTGTGCTCAGCAAAGATGTTTTCAGAAAAATAATCAATATTAGGGCGTCTAGTCCCCACCTTCTAATTATCTAATTAGGCACAGAAATGTAACACAAACCACCAGGCTTTTTTTTTTTCTTTTCACAGTTACTTATTTCAGCTTTTCTCCCTAAGTAGGGTTATCTTGCTACCTTATTTTTAATTTATTAAGTGTTTCACCTGAAAGCAATCCCCCTTGCAGTCAATTCCCAGAATAAAACATCTGCCTTTTCAATTCAGACAGCTTATAAATGAAGAAATACACCAGGGACACAGAATCATGTTCTCTTTCAGAATGTAGAGGTGTTTTACTCAGGGGGTATTCCAGCACCAGTCAACTTGTTCTGAATTATGAATAAGCTTATTATTGAACTGGGCTATGGAAAACACAATTAGCATACATTTCTTCAGCTCACTTCCTAAGTTTCTCATGTTTCAGATCTTCTTTATCAGTTCTTTTTCCTATACTAATTGACCTTTACAGAGGCTACTTGAGACTTATAAGTCCTTTTGCTGAGAGTATTTCCAGGCCTAAAATTTTCTTGAAGCATGTTTAATCTTGAATGTTTCTGTTGTGGTTTTAGTGCTATCTTAAAAGATATATCTTAAAATTCTGTGAAACTGAATTCTTAATAAATTATTCCTGTTGACACCAGAAGGTTCTATCTTGCATTTGGATGACTTCTTAATGTTTTAAGGTAAAATTGGTACACAGGACAAATTGTGTAAAAGCAAAATAATCCAAGGAATTAATTTTCATAATATAATATGAATGAAAAAATTACATTTACGTGTTAGACATGACTGCAATTTTCTCTGATTTACAAATCATATTACATTTACAATCTTTTTTTTCTCCTCTGTGCATGGATTGAGAAAAAACAGGCAAACACTTTACAAATACAGAAGTACATATTTGAAGAAGAAATAATATCCAAAATATCCAAAATTTCTAGTAATTCTTAGTTAAACCTGCTTCCAACATTTATCATTTAAATACACAGGGGATGCTTTACTTAAAGCAGTACATTTACAAGTTTGCCTTCTTCTGTATGGAAGGCAAACTTGAATTTTGCAAGTAGGAGATAACAGTCCATGTGTATTGAGGCCAACCGATATTAAAACGTGCCATGATGTTAGGATGAAACTTGCAGTCTCTCTTCTTCTG
This sequence comes from Ploceus nigricollis, assembly GCA_013399945.1. Lineage (NCBI taxonomy): Eukaryota > Metazoa > Chordata > Aves > Passeriformes > Ploceidae > Ploceus > Ploceus nigricollis. Next base: position 593,024 of record VXBC01009131.1, on the reverse strand, counting down.
GAGAGGCAAATTCCTACAATCAGCGTCTTTATCTAGATGGCAGATTTTTACTGTTACTTTCTGTCATCTTTCTGAAGTGATAGGAGCTTTAAGGACTCACTTCTTTCACCTTTCACCATTATTGTCCCTGACATACTCAGTGATCCAGAAAGATTTTTGAAAGAAAGTAGATGCCAACAAGTATGAGTATTTTTTTGACTAATATAACTTGTGAAATATGACATGAAGGAATAAAGTAAAATAAAAAAATTTCTATTATCAATACTATCTGCAGCTACATATTTTCTGGGCTAGAAATTATTGTTCATGGTTTAAAAAAAAAAAATGACAGAAATATTTACATGAGTCGTTACCTGAGCAAGACATTCAAATTATAAAATCATGCAGGTATTGCTAATCTCACCCAAATTTTTTTTTTCTAATATTTGATATTTCTTACCTACAGTGAAAAGCAGTGTGAAATAAAATTATAATTATACAATTGTTTTTACAGGTATCTGAGTTTGTAGGGTAGATGAAGTTTTTCCCGTCAGATGATTTTAGACCAGTTTTCCTGGGAAAAGTGAACAAATTAAACTAATTAACCTGACTTTTCTCTCACTCTTACCAAAGGAAATGTGGAATCAATGGAAGACCAATAACGACAGTATATTAGAGATTTTTTTATTCATTTTGCAATGTTTCTGAATATCTTGCTTATGCAGAAGCTCTCACCAGACAATTCTGTCTCTGGGATGATTAGAGGATGATTTCCAGAAGTGTTCCATTCCTGTGGATATGACCCAAACATCATGTGTATACGGGCATGTATCTTTTCTTCACACTTCCTTACTTCCACACCTCCCCTCCTCACACCCTCAGATGCATGTAAACACCACCTAAAACCACTTGAAAAAGAAATGAAATAGTCAGTTACAAATGTCTTCCATGCATTAACTTGGTAGGATATTTTCCTCAAGTGCCATTTGTGAGCAAAACATGCTGTTCCTGCAGAGTTATGCAGAGAAAGGGAGAAGATGGTGCTCACACTTCATGTCAAAGGGACAGCCATCGTAGTTTTGGTCTTTCTGAGCCTCCCATAATCAAAAACTAAGATTGCTCAGTTCTGATGCAATTTCTTGTAGAAACAACACTGCAGAAGTTCAGGTGCACCTTTTCAACCAGTTCTGAGTCACCTAGGAGTGTTTTCCACATATTTTCATTTTAGAAGCCAGCCAAATCTGTTATATTTAGTATTGCCCATGATTAAGCATTAGCAGTAAGTAGCCAGCGTGGTGTAGAATCCCTGTGTGCCAACATATTTCCTCTACAGCGCTGTTTCATAATGCCAGATGCCACTGAGACAATGCCACTGAGGCCCCGTTCAATTTGACACTGAAGCATTACAAAATGTGATTTCACCCTATTGGAGCATGAAAAAGAAATTCACAGGATAGCTGTGCTATCCCTTCAAAAGATACTGCTACACTGAAAATTATGAACTTCGGGTTTCAAGGCATGTAGCATGGTGTCAAACCTTACTATTGCCTAATATTGAGCACCAGAATGCTTTAACATGCACAGAAGAGTGATTCTGCATGATAAATGTAAACCTGAGCTTCTACAGATCTCAGTATTATGACTTAGCTAATACCAAGCAGCAATAATATTTTGCATTGCTGGTGTTCACCAGCAAGCATTACCTAAACCTCAATAACAACTTTATTCTACGAAGATTTTGAGGATTGAAAATCTGTTCTATTGCAATGAGAGTGAGTCTTTTACAAGTGTTTCCAAGGAAAAAAACCCTCAGGCATACAGAACAAGATGGATCACCTAGAATAGCTCATAACATTTATGACAGTCTTACAGAATCATGGTCTCTGAGTTATATCTGTCCTCTGAACTGGTAACTCACCCATAGTGCTTTTACTGCCAGACTCTGAATCTCTATTTATTAATTAATTGAGCCCATGCAAATATGATTAAAAAATTTAAAGTCTTATGATAAATGAGTGTCTTTATAAAAATACATTTCTGCAATGTATGAGTGGGAAAAATATGATTTGTTATTTCATAAGGTCCCACACTGAAATTGGCATGTTTCCCCCCAGATCTGAAAAGATATCACTTGGTAGTCCAATGATCAAGTACAAGAGATAATATTTTTTCTGCCAGAAGAACATTAACATTTTTAAAATGGAGAGGACAGCGAACAGGCTAAGAGAAGCAAAAAAAACCCTGATTACTGAATAAGGTCTGGATCAATAAGATCTGGGGTTTTTTTCAGGGAAGGAACACGAACAATATACAGCCTTTGTAGGGCTTTGGTTATATGGCTCAGATACGCATCTATAGCTTGCCAAACGTTTGAGACAAAGGGAAAACAGAGTTGTATCTTGGATTAAAAGTGGTCTTCTTTCTTTTATGATATTTGCATCTTTATGCATTTTCACTGTATTTTTGACCTAGGATTTTATAAAGGAGTAAGCATATTTCCTTTTAGTTTAGTAAGGCTGCAGGCTGACCTTGGCTGAACGCCAGGTACCCACCAAAACTGCTCTATCATTCCACTCCTCAAGTGGATACAGGAGAGAAAATGCAACAAAAGGTTCATGGGCTGAGATAAGGACTGGGAGAGATCTCTCATCAAATACTGCTGCTGGCAAAACCGACTCAATTTAGGGATATTTATTGAATTTATAACTAACAAAATCAGAGCAGGATGATGGGAAGTAAACCAAATCTAAAAACACTTCCCGCCACCTCTCCCTCCTTTCCAGGTCTACCTCCCCCCCAGTGGTGCCGGGAGACAGGCAATGATGGTTATGGCCAGTTCACCACAAGTTGTTACTGTCACTGCTCAGGGAGAGCAGCTGTTCCCCTGCTCCAGCATGGGGTCTCTCTCATGGGAGACAGTTCTCCATGAACTTCTCCAGCATGAGTCCATCCCATGGGCAACAATTCTTCACAATGTGAGTCACTCTTCCATGGGGTGCAGCCCTTCAGGCAAAGCCTTCTCCAGTGTGCATCCCCCTACAGGGTCACAAGTCCTATCAGGAAACCTGCTCCAGCATGGGGTCCCTCTCCATGGGTCTGCAGGTCCCTGCCAGGAGACTGATCCAGCACAGGCCTTCCACGGGTCACAGCCTCCTCTCACCTGCTCCAGTGTGAGTCTGCTCCACAGGCTGCAGGTGCATCTCTGCATCCCTGTGGTTCTCCATGGGCTGCAGGGGCACAGCTGCCTCACCATGGGCTGCACCATGGGCTGCAGGGGTATCTCAGCTCTGGCTCCTGGAGCAGCTCCTCCCCCTCCTTCCCCACCGACCCTGGAGTCTGCAGTGCTGCTTCTCTCACACATTCTCACCCCGCTCTTCCCTGGCTGCAAATGCATCTGCGCAATTACTACTTTTTCTTAAATATGTTATCACAGATGTGTTACCACCACTTCTAATTGACCCAGCCTTGGCCAGCCCATCAGTCTTGGAGCTGCCTGGCATTGGCTGTGCTGGATATGGAGGAAGTTTCTGGTAGCTTGTCACAGAAGTCACCCCTGTAGTGCAGTAGTCACCCCTGTAGTGTAGCCCCCCACTACCAATGCAAATCCAATACAATGGCATCTTTAGTGATAAAATCATAAAAATAGGATAAGTCCCAGAGAAATGGAGGTAACCTTTATTAGAGTTCTGGACATTTCAGGAAGAGCTGAATACTAAAGTTCAGTGATCCAGGATTTCCAGAGGAAAAGGGAGTATAACTGCATCTGTGCAGGTATTTGAGAAACATCATTGCAGTGTTCTGGGGAGCCTTTATCTAAGATATCATGCTTGAAATTAATTTGTGAAAGTAAACAACCATTTTCAAGGTTAAGTGTAGCCTCTGTCCTGAGAGTGTGCAGCAGCAATTAAAGAAGCAGTCTGAGAAGACTTTTCTGAAAGAATACTTAGCTGCTGGTTTGGGCAGGAGTAAATAGTCACAGGCTGTTCCTACTTGGTAAGCTTGGGGAAAAAAGTCTTCACTGGAGGTACATCTAGAACTAAAATGCCAACTTTATTTAACAGTAGAGTGAATCTAGGCTGTGACACAACAGTGGAGTTTCTGCAAGTCTGAAGGCCCCTTTTATCGTGAGGCACTTCCAAGGACTGTTTAGTCTATTCGCAAAGTGAAAAAAATGTGGTTTAAAACAAATGCTAGGCTCATTTATCCTGAGCTGTTACACACATCACAGCTTTTTGCCATGTCATCATGAGACTCACAGAGAGCTTGGACCTGTATAGGAAATGTCTTTGATAATCAGAACCAGGAAAGACACAAAGTCTGAATTTTCATTAAATAATGCAATGTATTTCTGTGGGACCGAAGGTACTGAGAACAGGAATTTCCAGCCTACTACTCAGTGGTACCTGTTGACAGCACTGAAGATTTTACAGACCTGTGGAATTCCTTGCTTTAACATGTCTGACATATATTCAGTGTTAGAAAAATGATTAGAGGCATATCAGATGTCTAGAGAGAAAAGGTGAGCTCTGAGGTTGGAACATCTTCCCCTTCACTTTTGTTTTAACATTATTTTCAGGTTTGGGTTTTCCCTTAATAACAGAGCAAAACTTCTGTTTCTCTAAATGCTTTCAGAGCCGTCTTTTCTGATCCATGAGTTGTCCTTTTCTCCTCCATTCCCATCTCCTTCCCCAGAAATTAACGGCCATGTCTGTAGTAAGAGCAGTGTATGGCTTTTGTAGGGTACCAGGGATAGGCTATGGAGGCAGCTCAAGGAGTCCACTTGGTGTGTAGATCCAGTCTGCTGCAGAAGCAAAGCATATTTTTTCCTCCTGGATAGGGTGAGAAGATGTTTCATTCCCTTACCTTTTCCATTTGCTTAATTCCTCTCCTTTACTTATTCTCAGTATACGTTGTAAAAAGATACCATCTCACCCTCTGAAGTCACTGCAATTTTATGTTGGGTGAAAAGATTCCTGGGTACTCCCTCTAAGATTCAACACATTGTTTAAGGTGGTGCAAACATCTAAGATGTCATATTGGCATGAAATTTAAACACTTAAACTTGTAACTACATTAGTTGTTGCACTGTGTCTCTCATCTTGATTACACAGCTTGACACTTGAATATTCTTTTTTTCCTGTTCAACATATAGACAATGTCTTCGAGCACCACAGGAACAAATTTGAGGTAGATATTCTTACTGTCCTGGATGAAAATGGTTATACAGGCAAGACACACTGCAGCAAACACACTAACTTGCACTTAGCTCCTGATGTCATTGTTTTATTGTCAATAGTAGTAATAATTGCAGAGCTTGTAGTACTATGGTAGTCAGCACTCTGGCTGAGCAGAACAGAACCATAGTGTTGGGTTTTGGGAAGACAGTAGAAAGCTAAACTCCTGCCTGACTTCTCTCTTCCCACAAAAAGGTATCCTGGTATTATCCTTCTCTCTCATAATTCTCCTTATTAGCATTGGGAATTTTTTGCATTTAATATTTGAGAACTTCTGGCTTATGAGATACGTTGTGATGTCTCTAGCTATGAACTTCCATGCCAGTTGAAATCTATTTATTCCAATATTCTTCTATAGCTGTGTCAAGTAGTTCAGGACATTTTCGGTGGTGACCAACAGATAATTATAGAGCAATGGAGTCACATATAAACCATTCTTACCATAATCACCATTTTACAAATTAGCTATAGATTCAGTTGAAAATTTCTGTTATCCTGAAATCCTTCAAACCAGAAGATCATTTCTTGGCCAAATACTGAATCTGAGTGTCTTGTTTTTCATACACATAATTATAGGAATGTAACAATTACAATATTTGTAAAGTTTGTAATTCTAAATAGGTTGGGGTTTTTTGGGGAGGTTTGGTTTTGGATTTTTTCTTGGGATTTTTTGGTGGGTGTTTTTTTTTTTTTCCCCTTCCTTCAAAAATACTACACAGTTTGTCTGATCTTTCTCTGCACGCTTTGGAGATAATTGTTTGCATTTGCGATGTGTGCGGGCATAACATCTGCCTCAGAGTGAGTTGCTGTGCTCACTACTCAATGAAGCAGTGAAGCATTTGAAATGCAGGAATATCCCTCAGACATCGTTGCTAGTTAATGATTCTTCATGCTCTGAATGTTGCATCTCATGCATCCTGTGTCTATTAATCTTAAAATGACACACCTCACCTTATCAGTAGTCTCACTAAGAAACATACCCAACAAAACTTGAGCGGAGCCTTTTGAGAAACAATAAAGTATTTTTATCATTCAAAAAAGAAAAAAAAATGTTAGGAATATTGTTCTCCCTGTGTTCCTCTGTAAATCACCAACATTTCACTTGGAGCTAGTCATGCCTAATCAGGCTTCATACACAGAACTCAAAACTAACAAACATCCTGCTGCTCTTTTCTGACAATCTTTTTTCGGGTTTTTTTCCATATCCATCCTAGTGTCTGGAAATAAGCCAAGCATTAGGTTAGTAGGCTGAACAGCTAAGCAGATGTGAATAAAAATCAATGATAAATGCAGTGCTCAGGAGCACAGAATGAATCTAAAATGGTACATTTACAAATTTAGATCAAATTAAGAAAGAATTTACAACCTGTTCAAAATGAGGGTGCACGTCAAAGAGGAACTTGCACTTTTGGAAAAGAAAGATATATTCTTAAAAGACTGTTGGGGAACATTTTAAAGACAAGATATTTTAATCCAAATTTTAAACAACAATGTATTTGTTTTTGTTTTGGCATTTACTTGGAACTCGAGCTAAAACATTGCCTCTCCTAACTGATGCAGTCTTTCTACAGTCAAGGCTCTTAAATCATAAGATATGTTTTAGTGATTAAGCCCTTTGTGTGAAACACTGTATGGTAGTCTCAAAAAGGAAAAGTGGGTAGATTTGCAGTAACCTGTTGTACTATAGAGCTTCCCAGTAGGATTTGACAAGCTTTTCTTTCTTATATCCTGAATGCAAACTAGAGTGGCTTGCATTAAATATATCCTTAAAAAAGAAATCACCTTGAAGGCTGTCATCAAGGAAAAAGGAAAAAAAGAGAAGGCAGCAGGGAAACTCTTGCACAGTGAACTATAATCTCGGTACAAATGACTCCAATAGTTAAAAAAAATTCAGGGTCTCAGTGCTTCCTGAATCTTGAAACAGTCTATTATAATATTTACTTTGAATTACATTTTTTCTCTCAGAATAATATGCAACACTTTACACCAACACATTTTTCAGTAATATTAAACCTTAAAAAGAGATTGAATAATGCAGAAATTGAAAGATTAGGAATTTTAAAACCCACTTATTTGTATCAAAGAGGATCACAATGAATTTCAAGTGTGACTTAAAAAGTTCTTATTAAGCTAAAACCTGAATTATATTGTTTAATAAAAATAATAATTTAAATTATTTTTCCCAAGGTCATACAATACAAAGGAATTTAAGATTTGTGTGTCAGAGTACTAAAGAATATTAAGAGATACTAAGCATTAGATCTTGATTTCAAGTACTTGCAAGACTTTTCTTCCTCAGCCTTGAACTGGTTTAAAAGCCAAAATGACCTTTAAATAATATTCTATTTTCTAGTTTGCAACCAGGTTGTCCCTAAAAAAACATTGTGGTGGAAAAAGAATATTAAAAGAATAGAGCATTTTGAAAATGTAAGGATAACACATAATTTACAGAAATATTCTTCTCAAACTAACAGAAATTTGAAATCTTTTTAAGCTCTTCTGGACTTATTTAGATTTCAGCTTGTTAAGGACTGAGTTGATGATGACACATTAAATGACAAGTAGTTCAGAAATTCCTAAAATAAAATTTCCTTAAAATACAAAACTGAAAAGTAAAAGAAAACAGTTTATCTGTCTTCAGAGTAGTGGCTTGATTTTCTCATTTAAAAAAACATGTTCTAGGGTGGTTTTTATTATGTATTAGGAGACTATCCTTGTTTAACAATGCTTATTTCAGCTAAAATAAAAGAAAAATAATTTGCATGTAATCCATTATGGATCTGATCTGGAGCTTGTGGAAATCAGCCATTTCGTAAACTGGCATGGTCTTTGGGTCAGGCCGCATATGAACAAAAAAAATGCTTCTGGCTCCAAGAAATTTTTTTTTTTTAACATCCTTTAAATCTTGAAGATCTGGAATAGCAGCAATATGATACACTGACAGAATTTAATTTACATATTGAGAATGTGAAGCTGACTTATCAGATGCTGAATCACAAAATAAATAAAATGGTGAGACTTAACAAATAGCATCATAAAGCTTTATCTGAAGTCACCATATTCATGAAGAGTAAGATAGTGACCAAGACCAGATTTATGATGATTGCATATTTCTATTTCTACTTATTCAAAATTTCTTTGATGGCAATATGATTATAAATGGGTTTGCTTGGTGGGTTGCATACAATGGAGTACATTCTACTTTCAGATGCCTATAATTGTTTTAAATATCTATCTGTTTATAAAGGGATCAGCATTATTCAATTACACTCTATTCATTGCTCTCTGTCCACTGCTTTAATCTGCATCCTGGAAAAAAGCACTAAATGTTTTTGAACAAAAAAGGCATTCACCCTACTGAAGACACAGAGAAGGATACGCCTAATTTTCATTCAGTTTAAACAGGAATGACTTACTATTTAACAATGACAAAACCCTATCAGGAAATAGTTTGGAGTAGTACGCTGCTCTTCCTTTTTATTCATGCTTATTAATTGTAACTGAATTGAATCAAGCAATTTTCATTTAATTGTTGGTGTTAGCATCCAGGTTTTCAGAAATCTTCCCAAACAGTCCAGAATGGAATATACCACTTGCTATTTTGGAGTCAAAAGCAGAGTAGGAAACAAACCTTCAGCATACTGCTAACAAAATAGAGTGGGATTGAAAGTGTTGTAATAAAATTGCCAAAGGGAGTAAGTTCTCAAGCAAATCAGGCACCGTTCAAATACTAAATCTTGTTTTGCATTCCAGCAAGCAGAAAAAAAGGGAGATGCAACAAAGAAAACAGACGTCATCTTAGATTAGTCCAACGTAAATGAAAGAAAGAAAGCAAGCTGAAAATTGCAGAAGAGTTGGTTTCACTACATGTTTATGTTAATAGGGTATTTGACTTTTGAATGCTTCATAAACCTTGTTATGTTCAGTGCTATTTGAGGTAGTAAAACAGCTGGAACTCTGCCAGAAGCTTTAATTGGAATCAGCTTAGCAGGCACTGACAAGGTTTCCTAGTGTTTAGTTTCAACCTTATAATAAAAATGCAAAATTATGTGCTATGTATTTTCTGTTCCTCTTTGGTGTACGCCCATAAAGGTGAGACATAGCTGTGCTAGAAAATAGAATTTTTTTTCTCACATGCCTTGGGCCAGTGTTTTAAGAGGGCAGTGTGAGTAGTGTTGCTTATAATTAGATGTTTCCTCACAAAGGAGGCTGCAGAAACTCACCATAGAGCTCTCCTTTTTTGTACATCTTGGTTATTGATTAGGCCAATGTGTCAGATGGCCACAATAACACCAGAGGTGTTAGCAGTATGACTAGGGAGTGAGATCAGAGGGCATCACCAAAGAAACATCAGAGGAGCAGTCTGATTACACTCTTCATCTAACAGTAAATTAGAGGGCTGCAGACCAGGGCATCTTGCCACACAGAAGGAAGGGATTATTGTGCTGTGGAGCCAGCCCTGCAGGCTTGTCCATACGGAGGAACCTGAAAAACAAAATTTTGTCCCAGGAAACAACTGCACTGTTTGAGCCTTTGAAACTGATTAAAATCTTTGATTCAGGACTATTAAAAAAAGATTATTCATTCATTATCTATAGCTACAAATTAATAGATTAAAAAAATCTTTCTCCCTTCAGATTGTCTGCAATCTCTTGGAACTCTATACTTGATAAATGTAGGTCATAGAGATATGTAACAAATATAGATAAATGACTTTCACCAAGGTTGTTAAGACAGGAATGAATCCCAGGATAACGTTACATTGTCAAGAGGCCAAAAGTAGTCAAGAAAGTCATGTCTGGAAACATAGCTTTCAGAGTTTTAATAGAAAATCTTCACCTTGGGAAACTTCTAGTTCACAGAAAACACCACCCACCCTGTCCATCCCCATCCCATGAAGCCATTTTTTGCAGGCTATTTGTAGTGTCACCACCAAACCTCACTACAAATATTACTGCTGCATTCAATGCAGCTCCTCATCAGCGTCAATGTTTAAATACATAAAGTGAAAGCAAGAATAAGAAACAGCAAAAGCCATGTTTGTTTGCTATTTGCAATTACTTTGAAATATCATGGCTGAGTAGCACAAGGGTACTGACTGAGATAGAAATAATTTTTCCAGGCCAACAGAAATTTTATAAACTTGCTCCCAGCCACAGGTTCAGGTTTTGCAAGGATCTGTAATCTCAGACCCACAAAGGCTTTTGAGTTCTCTGGCCTGGGGGTTTAAGGGAAAGGCAGATGATTTGACAATTTGTCACTAGCTCAGTGCTGCAGTCCAACAAATACAGCTGTAAGAGGACACAGGTTTTGTACTGACCTAATAGTGCAGTGCTTCAGGACTTGTAGGGGCTTCCTTTGACCTGAGCTTATTTTTAGCTTGCTTTAGTTATCATAGCAATTGTCTACCAGTCAGGTGCCTACTGCCTAAATTTGCCTTAGTTTTTTACTTTTGCACAGCACAGTGCATAATGCTAATTAATAGAGTAGTAATAACTAGCAATTCTATGCAGACTGAATTCTTTATTGACACTGGAATAAAAATGGGCTGTGAAACAGCATAGGTATAGGAGGATACAGAGGGTTTAGACTGTGAAAACCAATAAATCTTTGTGGTCAGTCACTGCTTATTAAAGGGATGCAACCCTGAGAGACAGGTAAATCTGTTATCAAAAAGGACAGAAGAACAAGTGTAATGGGGAATTCAGAATCAAGCAATAAAGTGAGAGAGAGCGCATTCTAGTAGATAATGTAAAGAACTTAGTGACAAGTGGATGGACAATTGAGAACAGAGATAACCTCAATCCATAACTGTGGATTGTGGTGACAGTCATCCTATCAGAGGCTGGCATGCTGAGGAACCATTGTACCTCTCTCCCTGATTCTTTTTGGGTAAGCCAGTGGGGCACTGGAAAGTGAACACAGCAGAAAGGTACTTATATGTTCAAAATGTGTAGCAGTATGATAAAGGATTTTTTCCAGTAATAATTAGGTAATTCAGCCTATGACTTTTAGTTTAATTACAACTACAATAATAACTGTCTATTGTGTTTGATTAGGTTGTTAAGACTCCAATTAAACTAACAATACATTTTTACTCTGCATATAAGTTATGGCTCCTTTTTTTGCCCAGAACAATGTTTTGAAAGTATGAATGAATACCACATGTATGCATATTGGTTTCTCTGAAGAAGTACACAAGTCTGTGGAAAAAGGAAAATAAAGACGGTATTTGAAAACTGGTATGAACATATGGTTATGTATTTATTATACCTTTGACATTAAAGATCATCCACAGGCTGTCCCAGCTGCTCTTCCATTCAATCTCATATTGTTATGATTGGTAATTTTACATGTTTAGTTGTTTCTCAGGAATCTCACTCTTCAGGAAAATAAAATGAAAGTAAAGCAATAAAATACTCCCATCTCCTCCAAAGTCAGAAAATAATTTGTCCCAGTAGTCTGTCTTTTACTAAAATTCTGTTCTGAGTGATTACTGAAGCTCCACAAAATAAAAGAAAAAAGGTTTAGGTTTCTCTTTGCAGTTTTCAACAGATGTCCTGACAGACTCTCCTGGTAAAAAATGGTTGTAAGAAATCAAGCATCACCAGCTCTTGTGGTCCTTACATGAGGTTGGTAAGCAAGAAGCAATCAGAAGCTAGGGTTTGTTTAAGTTCTGTTTGCCTTGTTTGGTGCAGACTTTTTGTTTCCATTTCCAAAAGGGCAGTTAATATTAACTGATATAACTGGACCCATTGGTTTTGTTCTAGAATGCTCTGTAGAGAACATGGAAGCAATCTTCTGTGTTCAGCATATATCTGATGGAGTTCAGTATTTTCCATGGTTATAGTCATACTCAATTCAGGAATGCCTTCCTCAGCATCAAGTAGAAACAGGAAGCAACATTGTTCTCATCAGTGTCTAATTCCATATTACATCACTTCATTTTCAGACTCTCCAAAGATAAATGCTATTCATGCACTTTTATCTGCAATGCTGCAACTGCATTACAATGGGAATAAAATTTCCCTTCTTTAGGTGGCAGAAATTATTTTAAAGACAAGAAAGAGTTTAATTGATGGCCTAAAATCATCGTCCTGCTTCAAAGAAACAAAGCTGAAGAGTTGCTGTCCAACTGAGGAGCTGACTAGAGATAAGCAAAAGTTGAACATCTAGCAACTCTAAGATTATCAAAAGCTGAAACAGTAGTTCAGTACCAGTAGATAGCAGACAAGGCTGAGCAATAGGAACTGAATGAAGGGGAAGAAAGCAGAAAACAAATTAGAGAACAAGTTTAGCACAAGTGCAGAGGAATACATCTGAAAGGTGCTGCAAAACTAGAAAAAAATGCAGTTTGAACTCTGCATAGTTTGTACTTGCTTATTCTCTTTTTTTAAGGAAAGGTAATGCAACTCCTAAATATTTTTCTTCCCCTGATATTCTAAGAGTGTCAGGTGCACTAAATGAAGCATATTTGAATAGTGGTAAATCATCAGCAGGCACTACACCCTCATTCTGACCAGCACAGTGTTGATTTTTGCAGCAGCCAGGAGGGGCATGGCCAGAACCCTGTTGTTATTCTATACTACCTCACGCCATGTGGAATGGACAGAGAGAGGGTGTGTCCCTTCCCTTCCAGTGTGGGCTGGTGGCAGAGTGTGTGGTTGTGTGGTGACAGGTTCCGCACAGGGATTATTGTGTGCGAATCGCTTGCCTGCCTTTTACACTCTGTTATTAATATTGTTGTTGCTGTTAATTTTCTTATTTCATTCCTGTTTTTAGTAAATTGTTCTTCTCTCAACCCATGATCTATTTTGTGCCTCCTGTTCTCCTCTCCATCTTGCTGCAGGTGAAGGGGTGTGGGGAGGAAATAAGAGATCAGCACGCAGCCTGGTGTGTTCTAGTGGGAAAACTAAATTGGAGAATGCCATTCCTTAACCATGGCACACTATAATGCCCATCTATGGAAACATGTTTGAGGGAAGCAAAAGCTTGTGAAAATGGAAAAAAAATATGATTCCTTTGTTTACTTCAGATAGATTTGAGTGCTATTTATAGTTATCTTTCTTTACCAAAAAAAAAAAAAGAGTTTTGAAAGTTCATTGTATTGTTCTTGTTCATTT
>VXBC01009131.1:479451-577941 GCA_013399945.1 Ploceus nigricollis | reverse complement strand
AAAAAAAAAAAAAGAGTTTTGAAAGTTCATTGTATTGTTCTTGTTCATTTCAAGTTCACTGATTAAGAACCTTATTTTTGCCCCTGTCCAGACAGGTAGGTTACACAATGCACCCCCGTGGTCTGATGTGTTAATCATACAAAGCAATGGGATCAAGTTGTCCATCTGATCATCAAGATTAATTTGTCACGTGAGCATTGCTGATCTGTGTNAAAAAAAAAAAAAGAGTTTTGAAAGTTCATTGTATTGTTCTTGTTCATTTCAAGTTCACTGATTAAGAACCTTATTTTTGCCCCTGTCCAGACAGGTAGGTTACACAATGCACCCCCGTGGTCTGATGTGTTAATCATACAAAGCAATGGGATCAAGTTGTCCATCTGATCATCAAGATTAATTTGTCACGTGAGCATTGCTGATCTGTGTCTGTGCCAGTGCAAGTGCTTTTGTGACATATACTGTGTTTACTCTGCTGCCGTTGATTACACATGGCTCTGTTTAGGCCAGAGTATCAGGACCATAATTTTGACATATCTTTGACTCCAGCCGAAGGTTTTTTTGCTTGCTTCCATTCACAAAACTCTAAAAGGAAGGCTATATTATTTGGACAACCAAGCTGTAGCTATATCAGCACACGCTAGGCTATACTGTCTCATACAAGAATGGCCTTGGTTACTAATTTGGGTTATGAGCATGGTGCAGCATCTTCATACAACCCTCCATCAGCCACTTTGTAAGTACCATACACAAGAAAAGCCAACTCATTCTTTCTTCTTAAATCAATCCCATTATGTCTAAACTGACCACTTTTTATGCAAATAAAAAAGGAATTGTAACATTTCTAAAGGTACAAAATATTTGAGTAGGTGATATCTTTTACAAACATTAAAATGTGGTAAATTGGTCATGCAGCTGAGGTACAAGCATTTGATCTCTCTGCCATGCCCTGCAAAGTACAATGCTCTAAACTGTACTTCAACTTCTGAGAAATGTCACAAGGAATTTTTCATAGAGCCAAGGTTTTTCTTACCAAAATCTCCTTCCTGTAAGTAAGCTGACTGTGTAGCAAGGTATTCCTTATTTCTAATCAAAACCTGCCTTTAAAATATTGAGACTATATGAATAGTTATACATATGACTAGGAAAGGAGCTGTGTGTGTGACAGAAATCTGATTGCTACCAGCATCCAACATGTGTTGGGTATTTATAATTTAAACTATGAGGCTATGTCATACTAAAAAAAAAATCAGAAATGTAGAATCTATAACTTACCACAGGATTAATTTTGCTAAACAAGCACATTTAAAATGACTCAAGGTGTACTTCAAAGGGATTTCTATATTTAAAATGAGTTTGTGTTCTCAAGTGTGTATATGCGTGGACAATATAGTTTAGAGACTGATACTTTTTGTGACATGCAAGTTATAGGAAGGGGATTCAATGTACCATTTCATGTATCACTTAGTGCTGTAAATTGCCTATGAACTGGACAATCTAATTGTTTGTTTGTCACTTCCAGCAGGATGAGGCAGGAAACTGCTGCCAGCTGATATTCTGCCTTTACTTTGAAACTCTGTGCAGAGGAAACAGCTGCTTGCAGTGGGAGTTTTGGGGACTGAAAGGTGATCTATAGTCCTAAAATCTGTGATAAATTAGGAATTGATGTTGTCTGAGTGAATATGTTACTGCAGGCTGGTTAAATAAAGGAATGTATGTTACTGAGGTAAAGTCCACAACAGTGATTTTTGTGTCTGTGCTTTACAGATCAATTCTGTGACAGCACTGTTGTGCCAGAGCACACATCTCAAACATTAAACAAATTCCTGAGGAGTTTATTCCCCATACAATAGAAATTTTTCAGTCTGTGGTGTGATATATGCTAAACCTGAGATCATCTCCCTGAATTATCACAAGCTGCAAATAGGCAGACGAGGTAACCTATTACCTTCTTTTTACACAAAAAATAATCTTCTCTACTTGCTCTTTCAGAAGAATGAGGAAAGTAAAGCAGACAGGACAACTCTGTGTAAAAAGGAGCAGATGTGAACTGCTGGTCCTGATTCTGTTTAATCAAGTAGAGACAAGGTTCTGATAGACAGGAACAAGTCTAAAGCAAAGACTTTTCGGGATAGACATATTACTGCTATTTCCTTGTCTGGACATATAATGCAATGAAACCAGAAAACAAAGCTGACTCTGTGTATCAGCAAGGATTTCCTATATTATAAGGGAACCATGAAAGAGGATTTAAAAGCCAATCTTTCTTTCTTCCTCTTATCACAGGGCTTGCAGAGGCACTCTATTTTTCTTTCTTGTCCAGTTCTGAAGGGACTTGATGGCCCTTTGCATTCTGGATGGCAGAGGTGTAAATACAATTCACTTAAACCTGTGTCATCTTTCAAAGTTGCCAGGCATTGTTCTTTTCATTATGGTTACACACTGCTCACGAACACTTTTGTTTGGTTTCTTTGTAATTTTCTTTAGTTTGCCAAAAGACTGTAAAAATAATTCATATTGCAACAGAACTGACCTATTTAAAAATATTGCATATTTACCAGTAGTATGAATAGGCAATTTTAGTACAGTCACCTGATGCTAGGATTTTCAAAACAGTGTGGAGCATAATTCCTTTAGACTGCCTAGAAAATCCCAGCCTGGGATCTTAGCAGCATACAGAATATATTAAGAATACAGACACGCCAGAAAATTCTCATAGTTATATACAGGCTTTATAAAGCATTTTGCTTGATCCCAGGAATTGGTTTAAGTGGTTCACAGACTTTGCAAGGCATAAATTGCACTCAGAAAGAAAAGGGGCTTTTTTTCCACAATAATTTTCCTTCTTGGAAAATATCTTTAGTGCAGAATGAAACTTACTGCATAAGTCTCCCTTTTGCGTATCTTCCATAAACTTCAGACAACCCTCTTCTGAAATAATCTTATCTCTTCAAAAAGTGATTGTTATAGCCCTCTGCTGGGGTAGAATTATCTAACTTTTCTCATCAAATCTCATTATTTTAACAGATAGGGCAGTGTCTAATTCTCTCCACACTAAGAACCCGTGCTAATCAAACATTTTAAAAACACTTGGCTGATTCCTTGATAAAGACTGAAAGAATCAGCAAATCTTTGGGAGAAGTCAGCAGGTATAACCAGTATGCCTATCTTTCAGGTTCCTATTGAGACTTATCCTTCCTGCGCATCAATTTTATGAGCATCCATGTGTCTGCTAAGTTATTTTGATCAACATTTGTCAGGGTGAGAACAAAGATATAAAACTACACGAAAATATACAAAAAGGTTATGTTGTAGAATACCTGTTACTTGAACTCAAGATGTCCTTGACATTTAGATTCAGTGCTCTTTCAAGATATTAGAGGCAGGATTCCCAGGGAGTCAGTCCTATGTTCTACAGTGGAGTCACAAAACTACAGATCTACAGCTGTGGAGTAGGAGTTAGCTGGCACCCAGGGACTCACCACACTGACAGTGGTGTCTGGTCTGGTTGCCAGGGATTTTCCATGATTTGTGACAGTTTTGCCAATCATTAGGTCCCAAACCACTTGCCATACAGGAGACATAAAACCCAACTTAAACCTGGGGTATCCTTGTATGGGCTCTGTCCCAGAGGCTAAAGACTTTCAGATTCCTTTCTCAAACAAAGTCAGAAACATTTTATTTCTCATTAGAATGAATCTTCTAGCTCCAGGCAATGCTCTGGTCTACTTCAGAGCAGTAGGTAGGAGACTCCGGCAACAGCTGCAGGAAACTTATGCTCTGTGTGAGCATAAAAAAGGTCAAATATCTAGGCCCAATTTCCTCTGATGTAAACCAGAAATCTTATTACCAACTTACACACTTCTATTAAAGCTCTGTGGTCCTTGGATGAAAATCGCTGCATATTATTACATTATCTTTGTTCCATGCATTTGTCAAGGCCTGAATTCAGCACAGCAGCATGCTTCCTTAAACACTGCCAATTGTGTGGTGTCTGGTACTCCTGAATTAATTCAGAATTTCTGTTTTTAAAACCAATTCCTCTCCACATTCATGAAAAAGAATCGTAAAAACAAAACAAGCAAAAACCCCCTCACCAGGCAGGCAAAAGCCTTAGTACCAAAAATGAAAAATACATTTGGAAGTAGTGCTAATCAAATTTCAATTTTATGACTGAAGAACTTAATCTAAGAAAGAAACCCTGAGGAGACATGTGGGTGACTATTGCACCGGGTTTTTCATCCTGCCATGTAAGTTTAAAGAAAGCTTCATTTTTTGTATACTCCTTGTTGAACTTGCTAAATAGAAACAGTCTGCAAAGGGAATAAATCTAACAAAATTATAATGTGTTACCAGGATTTTTTCTAGAGATGTATTTTTTCCTTTTAGCAGGCTTATCCTGGTGCTCTTTTGTCAACCAGTATTGTCACCGTTCAGCTTCACAACCTCATTTTGTAGGGCTTGTCCAATACTTTCACTTTATAATAATTTTTAAATTGATGAAAGTTATTAGTTCAGTCTTAAAATCACAGCCATTCAGTGCTTCACTATTAGCAGTATACCTCATCCTCATGATGGCCTTGTGAAACAGATAAATAATCTGGATCTATATTAAAGATAGGAAAGGTCACACACACAATACATATGGACCATGTTCCAAGACTCCCAAGTAGGAACTGATTTAATTGTACCCTAACAAGAGATACCATGTAGAGCTAATTGGCTGGTCCCAAGTACTTTGAGTTGCCTGACCAGAAAGTTATTCTGTTACCCATCATATTGTTACCTGGCATGAAGGGTCCAGGTTTCTTATGCGCTTCAGCCCCTGAATTTAATTGGAGTGGTCTTAATTTTAACCTGTGATGTAGACACACCTTGAGATGTGAAAAAGAAAGACTTAGCTCCACAAAGGAGCATAAGGCATACAACTATTTAAGCAGAAGTTAGGCACTCACAACCCTCTGAGGATCAGGGTCTTTCTGATCTAATCATGGTCCTAAAGGCCAAGCAGGGAACACGTTTTCACCACCGATTCCTGAAGTTATTGCTGTTGTCACCAGAACATCCAAGTGAGGCTTTCCTTCCAAGCTGTTTTGTCAGAGGAATCTATCAATGAAGGAGCTTACATACTTTTGACACTCTCCAATTTGACTGTTCCTTCTGCTGCTGAAATCATCCCTAGGAATATCTCATACCACGGCCACTTGTTGAAGAAAGCTTGCACATCTTTCCTGACATCTGGCATGGGCTCGTTTGGTAGCACTGCATGGAGAGTGTTTAATCTGAACATTTCTGCAAACAGGTACAAACCAGCCAGTTGGAACCATAAAAAACCCGAACACACAGTTTTGCTGGGTCCACCCTCGAAATGTACTTTTATGGAATAGCAGCAGAGCAAAGAATAGAGCCTAAAATAATAATACACCTCCCTGCCCCCCAACCCCCAACGCATATTAACTTTGATTTTTTTTTTTGTTAAATTCAGACCAATTTTTTCTGAAGTCTTTTTTTCCTTGTTCAGTGAAACAAAACAAAGATTACTAAGAGAAAAATGGCAAAAAATTTCCTTTTAAAAATTTTGTTTCTACTTCTTGATATAATAATCTCTCCACATGATCTGGATTTGGTAAGACTGCCAGAGGAATGACCTTGTTCAGTACTTCAGTTTATGTTTTCATCATCAAGAATTTGAGGTGGCTTATGAGCCAGGAAATATAAAATATGAGAACACATCTTAAAGCAAATACATTTCCTTTATGGAATAAATAGAAAATTGCAGCTTCTTATATGGCAGAAGCCCTAAGTTATGAGAGTAATAAAGTCAAACCTGAAATTTCCAGTTTTATGTTATACTCTTTCTTGTCAGAGGGAAGCCTAATAAGAACTGCCTTTGGTAGAAGGCATCTAAAAGAAAAGCAAATGAAAGAGTGGGATTTTATTTATTTATTTATTTAGTATCATTGTGAAGACTTTTATTATTTACATTATTTTATTGAGGTCAAAAATGCTTTTCAGTACAGCTAGAGAAAAGTGCCTGTCATACCTGCTCTTTAAGTTCGGTTCAGTGCATTCAAAGCCAGAGCACAGGATGCCATACAGAATATAACAGACCTTCTTCCACAAAACGTGTATTTGGAAGTATTTTTTTCAGGCATAGGGGAAACATGGGGTGGATGTAGCAAGTTAGATCTCAGTATTCATTTGCTGCCTATTTTTCCCAAAAATATTACTTGGGTAAATCTCTGATATAGAGTGAAAACCTGCTAAAATTACTACCCAGAAAATCAAGACCTGGGATAAAGTCAAGACTAGGTTAACCATCATAGCTTTATATCTAACTTTATGCAACATAAAGGGCTCCTTGATAAGGTATGCTTATGCACCTTTCTGTATGGGGACATACATATCCTAGCCAAATTTTTACTTTTAGATAGGTACCTCTCATGATAAGTTTTCCATTGCAAGATGTGCAATATGCATTTGGAATAATGTAATAAAAAGCATTCATATACCGTAAGACAGACATATTGTTTTATGGAAATGGTAAGAATAAAACCCATTCAACCTTTATTGATGTTCCTGGCCTTGGTGTCTCTCCCCAGTCCACCATATATTAGCCAAAGTATTGAATATTTTCTGGTTTTGTTTTTTATAAACGGAAGATGTCATTTTTTAGTCTTAAAGCCAGCATTTACATTTTGGTTTGTGCTACTTTCAGCAGAAATTCAGGATGATTCACATACCTCCAGAGTAACGTATCTTTTTGTCACTAATAAGAATTTTTTTCCTAACAATTCTGTTACACAAACATAAATTATAAGATCACCCATAGTATATGGGGTGGTTTTTAAAATTTTTTAAGCTAAACTGAGATTAAATTCCAGATAAATGTAATATATTGGCATATAGCGGGCCTTGACAAATGAAATTCTAATATATATAATTCTACATAGAAAGCAAGTTTAAATGCCAGAAAAGAAAAAAAACAGGACAGCAGAAATGAAGACTAAATTAACCTGGTAAAGTCATGCTACAGAGTATCTCTTTTCCAAGCTATATGAAAGACTGAAAGCTGACTGGTCAGAAACATATGTGAACAAAATAAGAAGGAATAACTAGGGCAAATCACAATGTTATTAAATAAGGCAGTGTTCAATAAAGAAGCCACATGCATTTTAAGGAGTTGCAAGCTTTTAAGTGAATTAATAACCCTGCCTGGTATAGACAGAGAGGAAATGGTTTGGGCTTTATGCTTTGGTGTGAAGCAGAATATGACATGAGTTCTTTGGCAGGCATCATGCTTCCTTTGACCAGCAATATTTCACTGTCGCTTAAGCAATGTCTTTCCACTGAGAGGCAAAGCTTGAGTCCTGACTCCCTTTCAGTTAATGCCATCAGTTCTTGGGAAGAGAGGCTTTCATATGCTGCCAGCCCCAGTGTGGGCATTCATCTTCCACTCATCTCAGTGTTTTCATCTCTGTTAGATGTGTAAGGTATTCTTAAGATGCTGGTAGACCTAATGTTGCAGAAATGCCCAATGCTCTGTCAGGACTGAAGTTAATTTGTGTTTCAACAGCATCTCACTGAGGTGACAGTTCTGAGGAAAAATTATATACCAACCTCTCTTTTCCCTTGCTTTATTTTGTACCAGTAATGACTGTGGTCCCTGGGGTGAACTTGACAAAAGAGCTAAGGGAGCTAGAGCTGTGCGATGAAGCAATAAACACACACCGTTGTGCAGTGAGGGAGGTAACATCTGTCCCATGACAGGTGATCCTGGTCCTGTGTCACCCACTGGATGAAGATATTTTTGTGAAAATTTTATCGGATTTATAAGGGACATGACAATATGAGCATGAAACCAATACAGGATGCTTTTTTTTTTTGTCCCCACAAGAATATATAAAACAGATATATGGAAAACAAAAGTAATTTCTTAGCAGTGTTTGAATCTTGTTTTGTGAAAAAAAACCCACAATTGAGAAAAAAAATAAGAGAAATAATTGATGCAATGTTTTAATCTCTATTAAAACCCATCACATCTACTATGTCAATGAAATTCTCGATGTAATCCAATTTAAGCATAAGTTTTTCAGTGTATTGATATGCAAAAGGTTTCTAAATATGTACATTTGTGATCATATATACCAAAAATCTCTTTCCCTGTTTTTCTCAGAATCACAGAATCAATTAAGTTGGAAAAGACTTCCAAGATCATTGAGTTCATTCTTTGATCAATCACCACGTCAACTAGACCAGAGCACTAAGTGCCACATCCAATCCTTCTTCCCTTCAACACCTCCAGGAATGGTGACTCCACCATGTCCCTGGGCAGTCCCTTCCAATGCTTTCTTGACATTGAAGCCCTTTCTATGAAGAAATTTATCCTAATGTCCAGCCTGAGCATTTCCTGGCATAGCTTGAGGCCATGTCCTTTTGTTCTGTTATTTCTTACCTGGGACAAGAGGCCCCTACCTTGCTAAAACCTCATTTCAAGCAGCTGTAGAGAGTGAAAAGGTCACACCTGAGCCTCCTCTTCTCCAGGCTAATCAACCCTAGATCCCTCAGTTGTTCCTCACAGGACTTACCCTCTAGATACCTTCCTACCAGACCAACTTGAGATTAGAAGCCTGAAATTTCTTTTCCAAAATTGCCATATTAAAAGTAGCGTCTGAAAGTCACAGATGTAATATAAAGTGTATCTTACACTTTTCTGACATGCATACTAGAGCTCTGGAAAAGTAGAAGACTGCCACAGTAGAAAATTAATTCCTTGATATGACCTTGTTGTAAAGTTTAGACAGTTCTTAAAGTTATTTCCTGTATCTTCTATCCACCTTACTTTGTACTGAGATCTGGCTACATTTTCAGAGTAGTTTATAGATGGACTTTTAAGTGCAAATGACTTGATGCTGGAACTGTGTGTTTGTCATTCCTGGTAAAGTGGATGATCTAAGATTTCAGCTTAAAGGTGATACTGCAATAGAAGACTGTACAAATAATAAATGATAATAATTAAGCAGAACAGCCTGAGCATGAAAAGTAGCACTAACACAGCTCCCCCAGGTGCCTCTTCCTGACTTGAAGAGTTCACCTTGAGGATGAATTGCCAGTTCATTCTCCATGCCCATGAAATATCCAGTCTCTCTGAGAGGCTCTATTAGCAGCAATTGTGTTTGTAATTTGTAGACATGTCAATCAACTAATTTCATATAGACCACTGAACAATTATTAGAATGCAACAATTTGGATTTTTACTGACCCAGGCTGAATTTCAGCTGGTAATTTACATCTGAAAGACTCCATATGGTATTACAAAGTCCCCAAGCCTGCAGTTTCCAACTGTTTATTTAATTCAGGTATGCTTATTAGTTTTAACACATTCACACAGTCCACACAACTTAGTTTGTAGATCTGCATGGATAAATGCCATTGACTTGCTAATGCATGTGGAAAGCATATTCTGCTAAATTAATTTGGTGGGCTTAGGACATTAATCAAAAATGGTAGTAATTTCAGAGCATTCAATTCCTTTCCTATTTTGGTTGTTCCTTGTTTTCAGAGTGGGGGCTTCAGTCCTCCACCCCTGGAAGTGTTGCACAGAATCACAATCACAGAATCAGAATCACAATCCCTTGGGGTTGGAAGGAACCTCTGGACATAATCTAGTCCACCCCCTTTCTAGAGCAGGTTCACCTGGAGCAGGTTGCACAGGTTCACATCTACATGGATTATGAATAAGTCCAGAGCAAGAGACTCCACAACCTCTGGGCTGCCTGTTCCCATCCTGTGTCACCCTTGAAATGTTCACCCTTCATGTGCTTCAGTTTGTGCCCATTGCTCTTTGTCCTGTTGCTGGTCTGAACTGAATAGAGCCCATCCCCATCCTCTTGACACCTGCTCTTAAGAGGATTGACTGCATTGATAATATCCTCCTTATGCATTGATAAGCCATCTCTTCAGGCTAAACAGCCCCAGCTCCCTCAGTCTCTCTTCATAAGAGAGTTGACCCAGCTCCCTGATCATCTTTGTAGCCCTCTACTGGACTTGCTGCGTGTCTTTATTGTACTGAGGAGCCCAGAACTGGGCACAGCACTCCAGATGTGGCTTCACCAGGCCTGAGTGAAGGGGCCAGATCACCTCCTGTGATGCGCTAGCAGTGCTCTTCTCTGTGCAGCCCAGGATACCACTGGTCTTCTTGGCTACAAGGGCCACTGCTGGCTCATGGACAGCTTGTTGTCCATCAGGATCCCCAAGTCCTTCTCTGCTGAGCTCCTTTCCAGCAGATCAGCCCCTCACCTGTACTGGTGTGCTGGATTGTTATTTCTCTTCAGGACTCTGAAACTTGCCTGTGTTGAGCCTGATCAGATCCCTCTCTGCCCAAACCTCTATCCTTACATGGATGCTTTTGCCCTCATTTTTGCTGTGCTGTCCAGCCTGACTCTCTGCCCAGCCACATAGAGCTTGAGACTCCAGCTTGTTCCTGAGAGCCCTAGTATAGGGAAGCTGTGTGAATTTACCCTTCCTGTGGCCTGGACTATGGGCCCAGGGCCCTGCAGCTGCTTTCTAGGAATCTTCCCGGAATCACAGGGAAATTTGTCCCTGGAGATGGAAAATGTGAGAAGGTTCAGAGGTTCCATTTTGCTTGAGCAGATGCTGTGCAGTTTAGATAACTGACTTAACCATTTGTTCAAGATTTTAATCCTTGGAGAACTGCTAAAATATTTGCACACCTGGGAGCATGTGAATACTACTGACTTCTCTAATGCATTTATCATCAATTCTTTTTCTGGGATGAACAACTTCAACTAAGAACTTGCATAATATCAGATTTTATGAGAAGTTCTCATTCTTGCCTAGCTTGAAAAACCACAAGGGAGCAGCCTTTCTTAAGGTTTCTCAGGCCTTTTGGTTATCAACCAGTAAGTGTAGAGAGGCACAAACAAATGAAGTTAAGGTAGAACTTTCCATGCATATCAGACATTTCAACACTTGACAGCGGGAAATTCACTTTGTTTTATTTTATTTAAAGGCAGTGCTCAGTCTTGCATGAGACAGAGTGTGTTTGGCCCAGATCTACAAGAGCTAATCAGCATACTAGGAATTAACTAGGAGAGCAAGTGCTATGCTGCTTTAGCCCGGGGGCTTAGGAGGTGCTTTATAGAAGTGAGCCCCACAAGCACTTAGGAGGAGCTTGCCTCCATCAAACTGTGAGGAGTCCAGATAGCCAGGTCCAGTTCATAAGTGTTATTCTGCTTCTGGGAACTGCAATGGGCTCTGCACTTCACTGACTGCAGGAACAAGACATAAACTTCCTCCTCCCTGACCTCTTTGACTATCCAGAAGCTTTGCTGCTGTTGAAAAGACACAAGCACTGCCAGAAGTCTTGTCCAAGCAACCTGAACCAAATCTGTATGACAGCCAGAGTCAGCAAAATACTGGAAAGAAGGATTTCATTCTCATGCAAATGTCCTGAGAAAGAGAGAATCAGAGAAGTGAAATATACAGAAAATGTGATATATTACAATAGTTTCTAAAAAGAACATTTTTCAAAGTTTTCTTGAGCTGTCAGCAGCTGTTTAAATTTGTTCAGAAGCAATGGGGCAAAATGAAATCTTTTTCATATATGATTATTTTTATATTTTCAGGGCCTTTTTTCCCCCCCAGGTATTATCTAGTGACACACAAGATAATGCACTGGGTCCAGGCAGAAACACTGCAAAAAAAAGATCAAACATTTCACTTCATCATCTTCAAATACTTTCATGCTACCATGGGCAAGAAGAATAGAGGAAAAGAAGCAAAAGGACACTTTTAAAAGGATTGAGGAAAGAAAGAGTTTATACACTGAGCTGCTACAAATTACTGCTAGTAAAGCTGAAAAATCCCCAAATGCTGGAGATGTAGCAGTCTGGGAATGCAAGTAGAGATTTAAACTTCAATGAACAACCCTACCTCCCCCTACGCTTGCTTGGAGAAACATAGTCCCTGCTGTTCACCTATTAGTCTTGGGAGGAAGAGAAGTGTGCAGTGGCCTATATATAAAATAGACATGATTATACAAGTATGGTCTATCTATGTGTGAATGCAGTAATGGCAGTATTGAGGGCCAAGATTCATCTGCTTCATTAAAAAATTTTTAAAAATTTTAAAAAATTTAAAAAAATCCTAAACCTCACAACTCAGAGTTAAGGTATGATACAGAAAACCTCAGGTGGCCTTTTTATTTGTTTATGTTCTGTGTCATGAATTTAGAGTGTCACTTTTATTTAACAGGTGAATAGGCTTTCCTAATAATGTCCTTAATATTTCATCAAAATGGTAAATGCTCATTTCTATCATGCTGAGCACTTTCTTCAGGATAAAACATCGCTACTTTTCCGTCTTTATCCCTGCAACTTATGATTACTCTCTAATCTACTCTGTACTTAATTTTATTTAAGCATCTCAGAACTCCTTTATATAAGGAAGTGAGTATGTATATAATAAAACAATGAGTACTTCGCACCATTTTCCAGTTAGGCTTAGTTAAGAAATGTAAGAAGCTTTAGGAGAAAACCCATTTTGTCAAAATTATTTGGCCAGTTGGAACATCAAAGAAATTAAATATTTTGGGCAGCCACCTCAATTTTTACATGCTTATTGTGACATACTGAAACTATTCCTTGTCATTAAGAGATAGTGGCAGTGAGTGTGTGATGATTTCAGCATCATATGGCAGGACAGAAACTGTATCAAACCTAATTCTCAGTCACATATAGGAAGAGTAAAAAGATCTTCATGTAAATGAGAGCTGTTTCAAATGCTGTCTTAATAAACCATAAAATTCTCAGGCTGTTATTCAAGTGGCTCTTCTGCTTTTTATAACACAACCATTTTCATAGCTGTCTGTTATTTCTTCAAAATGAATTAAGATTGTACAAAAAAGCTTATTATAGATAGAAAAAGCAGGCTTTTGGTCCCCTTATTCTAATGATTTTTGAATAAAAATCAATACATTACTACATGAAAGTTTTTTAAGAACTGACCAAAAGATACTGTGGATTAAGTTTGAAAATGCCCAGAGAGGAGTGAGCTGCAGAGACAGGTTCATGCAGTGTTTAGCTTCTCCACTTCCCATGGGACAGTGATCAGATGGAAGGCAGAATGGTATCAAAGGAGCACAGTTGTTCTTTTTTAATTTTTTAAAGGCAAAAAAATTTTCTTTCCTTAAGTGGGCTTAGGGAGGTTTGACCCATTAAGGCCTTTATCTGTCCATTNATATATACTGTATATATATATAAAGAAATCAATGGTTTGATTATAGAAAGCTGCAATCCCAGCTGTATTTTCAGATTTTGTATTTGATAGCCACAAGCTGCAGGACAATGTTTGTGACAAACCTGCGTTTTGAGAAACCTTTCAAAGACATGACAAAAATACAGCCTGCTTTTTATAGCCTCCAGCAATACCATCTCATGCTCTGATCTCTCTAGGTTTTACATGCTCTAGTAGGCAGGTTGAGTGCTTGACTGGCAAACTCCAAGGAAACCCAAAATACTGCTAGTGACTGTGCTGGCTGCTGTGCAGTTACCACTGTCTTTGTTCAACACTGAGCCTGTCACCTGATATATCTGTAACAAGNTCTTCTGCTTTTTATAACACAACCATTTTCACAGCTGTCTGTTATTTCTTCAAAATGAATTAAGATTGTACAAAAAAGCTTATTATAGATAGAAAAAGCAGGCTTTTGGTCCCCTTATTCTAATGATTTTTGAATAAAAATCAATACATTACTACATGAAAGTTTTTTAAGAACTGACCAAAAGATACTGTGGATTAAGTTTGAAAATGCCCAGAGAGGAGTGAGCTGCAGAGACAGGTTCATGCAGTGTTTAGCTTCTCCACTTCCCATGGGACAGTGATCAGATGGAAGGCAGAATGGTATCAAAGGAGCACAGTTGTTCTTTTTTAATTTTTTAAAGGCAAAAAATTTTTCTTTCCTTATAGTGGGCTTAGGGAGGTTTGACCCATTAAGGTCTTCATCTGTCCATTTGTTTTTTCTAATATTACATGACAGATCTCTAAAAAAAGAGGAAAGGTCAGAAGCAGGAAAGTGTGTCTTGGTCTCAGCCTGCTACCACTGTTGCAGCAGGCAAGGAGGGTATTAATGGCATTAATTAATGGCAGGAAAGAAAGATCCTGTGTGGGCCGTGCCACTAGGAAGAGTCTACAACCTAAAGGACTTAATGTGTGATAGTGGCCCTGACAGTGGGCTGTTAGTAGCCTTCTATATACATTTTTTCTTCTTAAATTCAAATCCAGAGTTATAAGGAATTTCAAAAATGATACAGAAATTACAATGATAAGAGGGTCACATGTTGAACCTCTATGTGCACTTTTTTAAAANTTGTTCAACACTGAGCCTGTCACCTGATATATCTGTAACAAGCACTGACTTCTGGAATAAAGGCTCCAAGTCAAGTTGCTTAATCACTCAAGATCTCATAAGGACCCTATGTCAGGGAAAATACAATTTTTAATGTACTGTTGATTTACATTCTTCCTGCAGCTGTATTCGGAGGCGGAGTGCTTTAGTCCCTTGTCCAAGCTCTTCTCATGTGATATCTGCTACATCATATTGGTTTTCTGATATATAATTTCAATGGATATATCACAATTAAAAGTCTTTGTCAAAGGGAATCCTGCAGCAACCTGAAGATGAGGAAGATGATACCTCAACAGAGCCTAAAAGAAATTCAAAGGATTTACAAAAGCATATCTTTCTGATGCATGCGTGAAGTGTTATGACTCTATGAGCATGATACAAATTGTTGTGGCTAAACTCTGGCCGGCAGCCAAGCCCCAGGCAGCCGCTTGCTCACTTCTCCACCAGGGGGATCGGAGATAGAACTAGAAGGGTAAAAGCTGGAAAACCCATGGTGCAAATAGGGAAAGCAAAAGCTGAGCACACAAGCAAAGCAAAACAAGGAATTAATTCATCCCTTCCCATGGGCAGGCAGGTGTTCAGCCGCCTCCGGGACAGCAGGGCCTCATCACATGTAGCGGGAACTTGGAAAGACAAACCCTGTCACACAAAACATCCTCAAATTTCTCCTTCTTTCCCCACTTTTTATACAGAGCATGAGGTCATAGGGTCTGGAATATCCCTTTGGTTGGNGTGGGAACTTGGAAAGACAAACCCTGTCACACAAAACATCCTCAAATTTCTCCTTCTTTCCCCACTTTTTATACAGAGCATGAGGTCATAGGGTCTGGAATATCCCTTTGGTTGATTTGGGTCACCAGTCCCAGCTGTGCCTCCTCCCACCCTCCCATGCACCCCCGACTTCCTCACCAGCATGGCCGTATGAAAAGGCAAAACAGCCTCTGTGTAAGCCCTGCTCAGCAATAACAAAAACATCCCCGTATTATCAACCCTGTATTCAGCACAAATCCAAAACATAGCCCCACACTAGCCACTCTGAGGAAAATGAACTCTACTCCAGTCAAAATCAGCAGATTAATTTTGGAATTATCTGTTAATAGTGAAGTGATAGGGTTGTTCAGTTTGTTGACTTTTTTTTAGAAAAATGCAAGATGCAAATAAGGAAAATTAACTTAATTTTAACATCATATAGTCATCAATAGAAGGAGGCCATGTCAACTTGCTAAATAAAATTGATATTTTAAAACAAAAAGACCACTAATTACTGTAATTTTCTATTATCCAAATCTCTGGTTGACAATAGCTTCAGATGACTTCCCATGTCATGCTATAGCTCTAGTTATAGCTTAGTGTTGCTGCTGAACATTGCAATAAATATTGACTGTTATCTTTGAATGGCTGATAGCATTAGAGTCTTATTCAAACAGGAGTCTTTGCTTTTTGCAATGGCTTTCTAAGAGGAGAGTAATAAAGCATAAAAAAATTTATTATTATAAATATAACAGTAGAGTGACTATTGAGTCCACCATGGAGTCCAGTGCTGTCTCACTTATCAGAAAAAGGTCCCCACAAACCCAAAAGTTTGCAGAAACTGTTGTTGTGTGCAAACCCCACACCTTGCAGAAACGTTTATAATTTTTAAAGAAACAGCAAAAAATACCTGAGGTGCAAGAAGAAAACAAGTGAGAACACAAAAAAAAATAGAGAGGCAAAAGCAGAAGACTGGAACTGCCACTGCAAAGGTGCTGTATTTTTGAGTGATCTCAGCACATTAGCACAGTATGGAGAGTCCTATGCAAACCTGAACTCAGAACAAATACATATTACTGATGGAGGTTGTAGTGTGTCATCTATGGAGGTTGCTAATGCTGTTCCTTTTTCTATCCAGGCTTAAAGTCTTCTCTGCTTACTACAAATCTGCATGCAAAAGCTTGCAAAAAGGAGAAGAATACTTGCCAGGTGTAAGGTAGTGCTCTTAAAACTCCAAATTTAAAATCTTTTTGCTTTGATTATCTTCTTCCTGAAATTTCTCATATAGGTTTTAGGCAGCAGAATTGTGCTGCTAATCTAAAGGCGACACTGAGCGCATGATATTGTGTTGTTTGGGACTGTGCCTAAATGAGCTGGCCAGTTCTGACAGAGTCAGAATTAGGTGCCTTGGGAGCATTGTTGAGCCTAAGTGGAAACAGAAGTTCAAGGAGTGACCCAGCAGAACAGCCACTGGTCATACAGTGGTAGTTGTGCAGTTCTGGTCCTCTCCATCTCAGAGAGCATATAGTTGAAAATAGTCTGAGGAAAGGCAACAAGGATTATCAAAGATCAACATCAATGTGAGAAACAAGTAAATAAAAGAGAAGCCTTCTGTTTGGAAAAAAAAAAGAGTAGGCATGGTATAAGCAGATTTGGGTGGCTAGGGACTGGAAATTATTGTTTTCTGCATCTTTCTTTACTGGAGACCAGGGGAGGAAGGGGTCAAAAGTAGCCAGAATATAGGTGAGTTGAACAGTCTGTAATAGTTTAGTCGTGGTACTCCTTGCCAGAATTTGGTGTAATTATTTAAGCTTACAAAGATCCCAGAAAAAGCTGGTGAAAGTCATGGAAAAGAAATCCTTGTGAGATTTCTAAATGTATATATGATCAGGAATTACTTGAGCTGCAAAAAATTTGGAGGCAAAGGGGATACTTCAAGGGAAAGTGTGTGGTAACTCTGTTCTTATACTCTTGTCAAAAACTTCCTTTTGTTCTCTCCAAGAGATGGATGCAGGGCTTGGAGGACCTGGTCAGACCAAAGATGACTCTTATGGTTTTGACATGCAGTTGGAATGAAGTCACACTTTAGGCTCTACCTGGGTTGTCCAGGCTTACCAGGCTGCTTTGAACACAGGCAGTGAGAAGCACCTATGGTGCAAAACAGCACTGAAGCATTGAATGATCAATAGATATTGCATGATAACAGAGGAAAAGGAGCAACAAAGAAAGGACCTGCAGTGGAAAAACAGGCAGTTAAAAGCTGCATGAGAGTTGAAACTCCCTGGAAATAGAAGAGTTTTAAACAGCACTTCACTCTGCCTTTGCTAGCAAGGGATGTCAGGAAAAGGCACTGTTTCAGAAAGATAGTCTTCTTTCTAACAATAGCTAGCTCTGAAGCTCTTGATGTGTTTAATAGCTTCCACTTAACTCATGTAGAATAGATTGACTGTAAAACTGCTAGGAATGTTTCAAGTTTCCTGCATTCTATGGGAAAATTAAAAGGATGAGAAGGTGCCTTTTTTTTTTTTTTTTTTTTTTTTACCAATATGGGAAAATACAAGCCTTGAGTGTGGAACCGAGGCTGAAAAACCAGATCTGCAATCTGGAAAAGTGGGAGAAGGTGCTAAGATATGGTGAAAGGAATATCTAAACAATGACAGAGTATGTGCAATGTACCCAAAGACCTAGTGGAATGAGGTGAACTCACATAGCAGAATGGACAATGTTTCCACAAAAGATAAAAAGGTTGCAATGAGGCATTCATTCATTCTAAGTTGAACATTAGCAGGCAGTAAAAAAAGTGCTACTAGTCCCATCCAATCAGGATTCGCAGGAGAAAAGCACTGATACGATTAAACAAATTAATCTTTCTGTTTATTGTATGTGTCTATTTCTATTAAATGCATGTGTAAATTAGATACACATTCAAATAACATACCAGAAAACAAAATGTGAATAGTATCAGGAGAAATTAATATGCTCTTATATGAAAAGCATGCCCACCCAGAGTCTCAAAGGTATGAGGCAACGGACACTGAGTCAAAATAACCTGAAAGAACTGGTAGAAGAGAGCTGAAACTCAACACAGTAGTAGTAAAATGTAGTTGAGAATCTCTCCAAAGTGTGTAATGGTTTGCACTAATACAACATAGTGAAAACTGTTCCCTCTTTATTAAGAACTATAACATGCCAGTGTGCTCCAACACATTGGGAGATTTTGCCTTTTTCAAGACAATATCTGTATTTATTTTAAATATATTGTAAGCTTTGTACTCTAAGGATTATCAGCATTGGACGAACATGCTTTCCGAAGAAGCAGGGGTCTTTTATACAGCATTTGACAAAAATTTAATAGGTCAAGATACTAGAAGCACCTATTGTCTGTGATCTGATAAAAATGCCTTATCTGATCTGAGACAAATATGTGTACACCGAGGTCCAGAATTAACAACAAGTGGGGGACCTTAAAGGAAGTAATGAGAACTATTATCAAGGTGAGCCTCACACAATATGATCTTCACATCTCAGAATGCAGAATGCTGTATTGAACCAGCTATTTTGCTGTTAAGCGTCTGCCAGGGATAACAATCATCTTTGCTTCTCTGGCATGCATTAAACAACAAAATCAACTGAATTTCTTGTAATTTTGCTAGTGCGTTAATGGGATTTTGTTGACCCAAATAAAAGAATGGGTCATCTTGAAAATGAATACTTTCAGAAAATGTATTTCATATAATCAGAATGATTTCTAACTGTAAATACTATCACAATTCTTTTTAGGAATCACTCAAATTTATCTTTGACAGGAAAATGTTGTTTTTCTTCAGAATTGATAGTGCAGGTAGTGTTCATGATACCAGAGATAGGCTGTAGCTGGGTCATGAGACTATGACAGAATGAAGCCATTTGCACCAATATGTAGGTCTGTCAGCCCTACAAAAGTGGGGCTTGAATCTAGAAAAATGTGGAAATCACATCTTTTAGGGAAGAGTAGTTTTTAAATTGTTTCTGGCCAAGAACTGTAAATGAGAGCAGGACTGGTCCCTTATCTCTTCCATTGGTGTAGATAAAATTAAACAGTTTTCCTTTTCAAAGTAAATCCTTTTCTTAGAATTTCAGAATCCAGTCATTTATGTTTCCATTGAGAGGAACTTTGTCATGGGATAAAGGTTTAATCCCCAATACACTGTGCATTTTAATCAGTTTAAATCTTTCCCTGAGAACAGACATTTCACAATCAATGGATTTTAATAACCTTTGGGGGGAAATTGCATTAAGGCAAGCAGTAATACTTTTCTGGTTTCCTCTTTGTTACTATTCGTTTTCTATTTTGTTATTAAGAATCTTAGCATGAGACCCATATCTTAATTTTTTTCTCAGGCATTCATCTGTTCTTGATGATTTTTTCTCATATGAAGTTCTAATCCTCTGTTTGTGACAACATAATCATTTCCACAGCAGCTAATTGCAATATTTGTAACCACTGATTAGAACTACAGGTGGGGATATGTAGTCAGCATCTACTGAATTAAAAACAAAACAAATCCCAGACAAGCCAAAATAGATGACAGAGAACAGAAGTGTTTTCATAACTGGGTTTCCAAAGCAACTATTTTTATTTTTGTTTACAAAAACCAGCAGATGTAGGCATCCATTGCAAGTGGAGGACTTTTGTAGACATAGCCTTTTGATAACGCTGCTTCCCTTACCATGGTTTCTTTACAGGAATGGAATATAAGGCGATGGGTATTGTAAGTGTTTTTTTTCCTGAAGCCACAGAAAAAGAAATCACCTGCAAACTAATGTTTCTGTCAGTCTGAGGTCTCTTCCTGAATGATTAGAGACTAGAGCAAAGCAGAGAATTTTGCTTTTATCAGCCACTATGTGTTTGCTTACAGAGACAGTGAAAGAAGGAAATATCAAATAGTTTTAGTGGATCACTGAAGAAGGAGTTATTAATTTATAATTTGCCCTACAAGGAACGTGTACTGTGGCAGTGTCCCATCACCAGTGCAGGAGGCAGCTGTAATTCACCTCTATTTCCTGCCTTCTTGCCCTCCATGCTGGTACATTTTAATTATCCTTCCACCCCTAGCCAGGCAACCCTGAGGTGGATCAAGAAGAAATGAAAACAGAGCTCAAACCAAGACACCCCATTATTCAGTTTTCTGGTTCAGCAGATAGAAGCTGCTTTTCACATTTTTCCTAGATCTGTAGTTGCAACATTTTTTGATGTGTTGTATGCACTGTGGCCTGGAATTTTTTAACCAGAAATAGGTGGGATAATTACAGGAAAAAATGTTTCAGAGGCAGCAGATCAGCAGCTGACATTTTAGCCCTGAGCCTGAGGGTGGAATTTCCAGTGCATCTGGGAAACTCTTCCTTTCTGCAGTGCATTTTCTTCCTTCAGATTGCATACAGGCAGTTATACCCAGCAGGAGAGAACAAAAAGGGCTGTGACAATCTATCCCCAAGTGAAAAATAGAGTGCAGGCATCAGAACAGCTAGACCTGGCTTAGATAAAGCAAAACTATGCTTTCACTCATTATTTGCCTTGAACCTAATTCAGTCTATATTTCTTTGAGGATTGAAAATGCTTATTCAGGACTTTATTGCAAATAACTCCTCAGACAGTGAGGAGTTTTCATGCAGGCTGTGGACTATGGGAGAGTAGAAAATTTATTATGAACTAGTATTTTTTTCTGGCCTATTACTTTCAACCAGCAAATAATGGTCTGTGTTAGGAATTTTTTATTAGATCGAAGCTAGAAAGTATGAACAGATTCATAGCAAAACTAACTGGAAAATCACAAACAAATTTTTTCCCTCCAACTTTTATTTAACTGGCCCTTATGCCTATGAAAATCACCTCTAAATCAATACTATTGATTATATTTCAAAGCTCATTAGGAAGAGATCTTGAAGCAAAGTGGCAGGTTATCAGACTTTGCTTTAGATTATGTTTGTCAGTACTGTATTTTAAGACATATTTTTAACAACATGGTTTTGAAGCTTCATTTGCCACAACTTTGAACACTTCAGTCATTGAGATATGTGTTCCATAGAAGGGCACTTTATTTTTTGTGGTGTAAATAAATCTGTTCTGCTCCAGACCCACAAATGTAGCAATCTGGATATGTACTGTAAATATTTTAATGTCAATATGCATCTACCTGTATGTGAATCAATACAGATGAGTCCATGATCCTTTTCTATGTTCATTTTCAGTGAATATTCACAGAGTGACTGGAATTATCAATCAAAACTTTACTTATTAAACAGAATTTTAATCTCAATTACAGAATCTTTTGCTCAAATTTATTTTTCTACTTATATGGAAAAGAATTTTGCTTTAATAGGAGTAGTGGACTCCTCTGATGGAAGAAATGCTCTTCAGGGGAAAAACCTGAATATTGGGTATATAAAAAGAAGTAATTTGAAACTGTAATTGTGAAGCAACTGAAATTGCCTTTGCCCCATAATAGATTAAATCAACTGTAAGTAACCAAGTGTTAGAGGGAAAAACAACCCCAAACCACTCAAAAATGCCACAGACAAAGGCATGGACTAAGTGCTTCATTTTTTTTCTTTTTCTCCTTGTTGAAGAACAATCACAAGTATTATTGAGGCTACTGTTCTCCAAGCCTGTGGTAGACCTCACAGAAGGATAAATTAAGTAAAATAATTTGGAAAGGAAGATGGTAGCATATTCTTTTATTGAAAATTGTCACTTTTCTATCCTGGGCACAGTGGGATGCCTGCCTGCCTGCCTGCAGACGAAGTGATCATGCCTTGTTTCTGCCTGGACTAACCCTGTTTTTCCTTTGGTGCTCCAGAGGGTCTCCCACGAGTGTCTCTAGTTCCACTCCCTGAATTCCACCACTTTTATACTGCCAGAAAATTGTTGGCTTTTAGGCTCCAGCCTGTCACTCCTGTTACCCAATTTCTTTTCTCTCATTTAGACCCTCTCTGAAATAAAACCTGTTTATTTGTGGAGATCCATACTCTTGCATCTTCACAGCCCCAAAATGATGAGAATCTGTTAGTTAATACTTGTAATCATCTGAAAATAAAGGTGATTCCATATCATAGCTGAGTCCTCAGTAGAAACTGCTCCACCTCGGATCCTCAGGGGATATCTCCTTTATGATCCCCTGGTGACTTTTAAAACTTACCAAGGACACTCTGAGCATCTGCTGGTTGGCCTAGCACCACAGTTGTGTTTGTGGTCTTCATTTCTTCCCTCCACTGAACTGCAACAGCCAGCTGCTGAGGTAAGTGCATGAAATCATTTGTCTTTCAGCCCGAGCAGAGTACTTAGGACAGGCACCAGTGAGAGGAACTCGGGCTTGCTGCTACAAGGATGAGATTCGTGTAAGTCCCTTGTAAAATGCTGGTGCTGTCAGGGATGAGCAGTGCTGTATTTGTTCATCCAGTTTGGAAAAAGTGAGAGTGCCAGTTCCCAGAATCCTTCTGGCTAGTTCTCTTCCAGCAGTTCAACCTCTTCCCAGAGAGAACCGAAGTCTCTCCCTTCTTCAGACTCAGCTACTGATAAAGAGAGAGTGGGGAAGAGACCTACATTTTGCAGGTGACCTGCTGCATGCTGGAATAACTGGAGTTCATGACCGCAAGAGACAGCTAAACCTGAGAGCAATCCATGTGCTGAACTGCTCCTGCCTGAAAGCTTCTGAGGCAACGTTTCAGTGTGATATTACAGTTACAATTTTCACAAACAGTTCAAAGGCAAAGGTCAGCTTTCAAATTGCTTCCAGTGAAAGGTTTAACTAGCTAAGTCCTCAAAAGCAGATGGTAAATGTATGAAAATCTATGAAAATACAAGAAAGCCCATATTTAATTCTGAGTTCTTATCTCCATTTGACTTACGTGATTCCACCAGGCTGAACAGTGACTGGGTAATTGTTGCAGTGTCAGGGCTGCTATTAAATGATATTTCCTGTGCTCTAAAACTGTGTGCTGGGACATGTACTGTTTGCTATCAGCCTAAGTAATAGTTAGATGTTGAGTTGCATCCCCACCTTAATCAGGCTGCTTGTTAAAAGCTTTTAGAGATTAGAAATATGTTTTTTTTAAAAAAAGTAAAATATACATGAATATATATGTCTGGCTATATTTTATATTAAATGGCTATATTTTATATAACATCTCCCATTCCTCCAAATTATCTATGAATAGAAAGTATTAATTCATTGGACAGATTATCGAGCAGATTATATTACTGGACAGATTGAATTTGTTTGACTACAAGTAGATAAAATATCAAAGCAGGAAAGAAGAAAATGGGCAGATATAAATACATCTAGACTAAGATTATTCAGTTGTTCAGAATGTTTTTGAGGCACTTCATCATATTAGACAATTCATTCAATTTATAAAAGATGTACTGTCATTCTGATGAGAGCTGTGAAGATTATTGTCAATGAATTTTGTCTCTTTGGATCAACAGTTTTCTGTGGTAAGATTCTTGAATTTATCTGCTTAATTTTACTCAGAAGTTGTTTTTTCCCTCTCTTTCTTTGCCCTTTTCTACTGGGATGATGCTATGAGGAAAAAAATTATTAATATTTTACAGCTGAGTAAAGTTGGACCAGTATTGGTTGCAGTTTTTCCATGTATGAAATCTGTGTTTAGTTATTTTTTGCTTTAGTTTCCTTTGTGAACAGATGTATGACTGAGGAGACCAAATAACAGAAGCCGTCATTCAAGGAATTAGCATCTGCTTGGACAGCAAGGTTTTACATGGAACATCATTTCCAAAACCAGTAAGTCAGTGCAGGATTTTATGGCTGGGTTTTAGGCTTCAGACTTATTTTCTTTTTAACACCTGCACAATCTTAACATGTAGGGGAAGTCAAAGCTCTGCTTTTCTCATAACCACATTTTAGGCTTCCATACTAAGGTGGTGTGGAAAGAGGATTCCCCAATGTAGAAAATAGCATGGACAGTTTATGACCACTCTGATGTGAGTATTTGAACATACAACATAAAAAATGATTCTCAGCTTAAGCAGAGACATGCAGATTTTCTTGGCAATCACAAAAGGGATAAAC
This sequence comes from Ploceus nigricollis, assembly GCA_013399945.1. NCBI lineage: Eukaryota > Metazoa > Chordata > Aves > Passeriformes > Ploceidae > Ploceus > Ploceus nigricollis. The sequence goes on along the minus strand of VXBC01009131.1, from coordinate 553,701 downwards.
AAAGTGGAAGAAAATGTGTTTTTTTTTTTAATTTGAGCCAATATTAGAATATATCATATGGCATTCATTCTTCTGTGCTTGAGACATTAAGTAAGAAACTTAAGATAAAAACAGATTTTTAAAAAGTATAATTTTCAGTCAAAAGGACACTGCTGTTCCTTTTTATTTTTTCCCCACAAAACCTTGCTAATAGGAAATTAGCTCATCTTTTCTCTATCTTCTCATTTCAAGTTTTTTTTAATTAGTATTCTTCATACTTGTTAGATTTCTTCTGGAACTGCTTGTTAGAGAGTGTTTCACTTTCTGCCCTATCTCAAAAACTGTGTGTACTGCTGTTTCTAATGTGTCTAATATCACTTCAAGCGTGTTTGTGTTCTGCTCTGCTTTCTTTCAGCGTATTTGCCATGTGCTTTAGTTTTCTATATTGGCTTTTAAGTATATTTGTCCAAGTGATTATGTGATAGACCTTTATTCTTCCTCTTAATTATTGTAATTTTTGTGTGTATGAAATGGTGCTTTACAACAGCTTTGTGTATGTTCATTTATGAACACTGGAGAGAGCTTCCATGTGCAATCTACAAAAGAGAGAAAGACATACAACTAAACAAGTGGGGATAAATGAATGTGAAAGATTTCTCAAACTCAGAATTTTAAGAACTGAAATTTCATCTGGAAATGAATTGCTACTGTGTGCATGTATGTATCTGGGCCAGATTTTCTTCTTTAGCCTAGCTCATTTTAAGTACTAAGGGCAAGCTAAGGGCAAGTGGAAAAGAAAGAAAATGCCAAATATTTGTTGTCAAGATTGCAGCAAAGGGAGACAGAAAGAGGACAGCTGCAGGGAAGAAGCCAGGAAGATGGATATGTATAGGAGCGTGTACTTAACAGCTGAAAGAGTTATTCCAGGACCATATTAAAAATAAAAATCATGAATTAGAAACATAGTAGGGAACAAAGATTGGGAAGTATTACAAAATGAAGAGCCTACTCCTTTTCCTTGTATTTAACTGAAAAGGAAGAGTAATAATTTCACCAAGTTAACTTTTTAATTTCTCTAGAAGATTGCTATGCTGTTTTATCTGGGATTGTTATAGAAGGCACATTTTATATTCCCTTTATATTTTGGCAGGGAGCTGACACTTTGTTATTTACATGCATTATGTGGTTATGTTTCATTACACAGTATAATAATATGACACAGCTAAATGACAAAGTCCCCAGTGAACATTTTAAGCAGCACACATCCCAGGACTGCAGTAAACACGCTAAATTACAAATTCATGGACTGGTGAATACGGCCATTCAGCGATAAAGGAATAGCTCATCTTAATAGACAGTGTGTGCTGTTGAAAGGGCATGGGCAATAGGATAGTGGTTTCTTTATTTATTTACTTAAGGGCTGAGGATAGAAGCCTTCAAGGAAAGAGTATGCAAATTTATTAATAGCACAAGGCAGAGGAAGTTTGGAGCTGTAAAGAGGTATTCAGAATGGGAAAAATCCTTCAGACTTTAATGATGTTTTCAACACACTTTTCTACAGTTACTGAAGAAAGGGCAAAGGTACTCACAGATTAATTGCAAATTAAAGGCAAGGTTTAGTGATGAAATACCGGATTTTATTAGCAACTGATTACTCCAATAGCTCAGTCAATTAAAAATAACAGCCTCAGGAGGCTACACATGAGTTTTGAACTTGGTCCCCCTCTCTCTACCTATTATCCTCCTTGTCATGTTCTCATGCCCTTAATGTCTGCATTATGTCACACCATTTTATTTTTTGGTGTAAGAAATGTCACTTTTACTCCTGACTTTTGCTATGAACTGTAAAAAGAAATGTGGCTGATGAAAAAATGAGATAAAAACAAAAGGCATGATGTACTTTTTTTTTCCCTTTCATTTCTTTTGTCTGAAAGAAGAGACGGCTAAAGGAATGGGGAGGGTGTGGGGGGGTGAGAGAGCGGGTAGGATGCAATCATCAGCTAGAGAACAAAACAAGAATAACAAATAATTCCCAAGCCTCTTACTTAAAATACTTTGTTTTAAGGTTTCTAATTATTATTCCCCTTCTTGGAGGAGGAAAGCTGGTTTAGGTGGGGCTCTGGGAAACCTGTTCTATTGGAAGGTATCCTTATCCACAGTAGGGGATTTGGATCTAGATGATCTTTAAGGTCCCTGCCAACTCAAGCCGTTCAATAACGCTATTTTATGATTCAGTTTATCTAAAGCTACTATTGATTCTAGATGATTATTCCAGAAAAAGATTTAACATCCACCTTTCCTACAACAGTATGTTTTGCTTTTCGGTCTAGACCGTGTTCCTTGAATTCTATCCCAGACACTGAATGCCTCCTCTCTAGTCAAGGATCACGCTAATCATCTGTCAATCCCTTGCTCTGTAAGATTTTCAAGCTGGTGAGTCCATTGAAGCTACAACGATCCCAACCCATACAGGCACGTCCTCGGGCTAACAACTTCATGACTCACAGTACAATAAAAGGAGAACAAATTATTCTAGAACGTCATAATGAAGGTAGTATAGTGCAGACTGTTGAAAATAATGAAGTGAAAGGGATAAGAAGACTTTCTTCAGAAAAGTGAACCAAGAAAGTCTTTGTTTTACATGAATTCTTTGGGATTATATAAAGACAGAAGATTGCAGAGTTGAAACCATATGTGTTTAGACAAAAATAACTTAATTACTGTAGGTTAACTGAGAGCTGGCTCAGAAATCTAACAAGTTATGAAAACACCATAGTAACAGGAGAGTATATGCAGTAAAGGACAATATATCTTTAAGATCAGAGAAGTGATATTCTGCACGCAGAATGGCTTAGCAGAATGGGAGCAGTCTGGATGGAAATGTATGATAGAGAAGGTACAAACTATGTTATAAGGAAATAGATAAAAATGTGCAAACCAGTGTCAAAAGAGACAGGTCAGGAAAAGTTTGTATCCATAACAGTTTCGCTTAAAGAGGCACATCATTAATCATGAAGACTTCAATTACCCTGGCATAGACTAGAATTCTGAATTGTGAAATTGTGAAGTGACCATGGAAAGTTATTTCTGGAGGTAAAATGGAGCTATTTATTTTCAAATCTGCTGAGCGATCAAGCAGGCCAGACATGTATTTGGATGTATCCCCAAGAAAATAAATATATGTGATTAATGAGACAAAAGTTGGTGAAGATTTGATTCATGTGATTGTAGAGCAGCAGCATCAAATTTTAGGGGGGCAAGAGAATACTCATAAGGCACAGTTTGAAGAATATAAAATATATTGAGAATAGGGTACAAAATATTAAAAAACAAGCTAAATCCATGTAGCAGAAAGGAAAGCTACTTATGATAAAAAAAAGAAAAGATAAAAATCTAGGATTTCACAACTGTACAACAATAAAAACAATACCTGGGGAGAATCCCAGGTGGTATAGATATAACTTCATTTCTTTGGCCCTTTTACACCAGCTAGAGGTGGTAGAATGTTTAGAGTAAGATTAAGATATGAAAAAAATCAGACAAAAAGGAGATTTATAAGTCAAATGTTGCACAGAGAAGATTATACTAAAAAAATGTAATAGGAGAAAGAAATTAGAATAGCTACAATGAAATACACATACTTCTAAAGCAATTTCACTATCAGAAAAAGCTTTTATTTTCACAAATACACAAAACAGGTATTTTTTTCTGTTTATGATTCCTGCTGGTTTTATTTGTAATTCCACCATGAATTAAAAAGCTCAGATCATAAGGTACATGTAGACAATTTAAAGCAATGTCTTCATGTAAAGCATATTAGACAGAAAAAATTGTTATTAGTTTTTATGCCCTGTGTGTCTGCTGACTAAAACAACATAAATTTGGTTGAAGCGAACGTAATGCATCATACAGTTCACAAATAAAACAAGAAATGTAGGAGGTCTTTAAGCTATTTAAATAATTTCATGGACTTTAACAGCCATTCCCTGTGAATCATGCTGTCTTTACAAACACCCAAATTATTTTTTTAGAGGTTGACAAGCTGAAAAACTCCATATAAACCAAATGTATTAATGTTTCTGCAATATTTTGTAGGGAAGCTAAGAAAAGTTTTCCCTATGAGAAAAGCATACAGCTCAGCACAGAGTTATAAACAAAGTGAGAGTGAGTGTCTTACTGTAATGTAGAACTCTATGCTATGAGAAAACTGCTGAGAATGTGGGTAAAAACTCAAGCAGTAACTAAACATTCATTTACTTTGAAAAGACAGAATTGCTTGTGAGGTAAAAGCACCCAAAACAAATGAGAATAAGTTGAGTTTTTCACTTTGAAGGTTACAAAGAAACCTGGGAGTATCAGAGCCAGTTCTGCTGGAAAGTAATACTTTGTCATGAACAAAATGAAAAAGCTGCAAGGCTGACTGAAACTCAGCTGTGTCTCACAAATGTTTTCAGGAAAAATATTCAGGGCACTGTGATATAAAATAAGAAAAAAACCAATGTTCTAAAAGAGAAGTTGTTGGAAAAAAAATGTATTTGTTGTTATACACAATTGTGAAAAAGATGAAATTTTCCACATCATCTCTAAAAAGAAATTTATAAATTGAAAGCTGTTAGGAGGTTCAAAGTCTATACATTTTGTAACCTAGGTAAGAGGTTTTAAATAATAGACATGTCCTTATGTTTTCTTTGCCAAATTGTATCCTGTGAAGTTATCATTTGTAGGCAGAATGACCTTTTTAGTACAGCTAACACTGAAGAACAACACGGAAAGTATTGGGATGAAGGACAGCAGTGACTTCTTCTTAATTGGAGCAGGGCTCATGGGCCACAGGAAGGACAGTGGAGAGAGAAAGGAGATATCTTCTGTGGAGAGCAGAGAAGTCTACCTAGCAGACTTTCCAGACACTGAAAAGGGCTATGAATCTGTCTAGACTTCCAACAGGGTGAGATTAATGTCATGTACTACATTCTTATCTTCTCTTCCCTTTGTGTTATCTCATCATTTTACTCTGCTCCTAAATTCTCCCACTGGCTCAAGAACTATAAGCTGTTCTAGATAAATAGGTGAAAAGTTAAAAAATGCCACGAATCAGGAGTCAAAAAAATCCCTTTCAGAAGTGGAACTTAAGTCTGAAATGTCAAATTATACTCTTCTTCAGTGCTGGTAAGCCTAAGATACTTATGTAGTTGCTGCCTGATTTTAAAAGAAAAATATTTTGCCTGGCAAGAGAGGATGGGAGCATGGACCTGTGGACATTGAACCCCTCTCCCACATCATCTGGTAAGAGAGCCTGGATACAGTGCATCCCAGCTCTCTGAGTTTCCATCCCCAGGCAACCAATTCACAGCTTGGGTGCAAAGCAGCTGGTGTCCACCTGGTTTGCACCTTACCAGGAACTGTGGTGGGGTTGGGATCTACATACAGCCTGACACTTACATTACCGTCATGAATTCTTGCTTCCATAAGGAAAATTCAGTGTTTCTGTTTTTGGATTTAAATTGTTTGCATGTAAGCTTTCTACTTTTTAATTTATGCAGTGTGCTTGCATATCAAACAGATTATGAAGATATTCCAGGAGAGCAGACGAGTAAGTCTTTGTACAGACTGCAGCTGCCCAGGTGCTTCCCAGGGGTGTGCAGGGTGCCCTCTGAGAGGAGAGACCAGAGCTGCCCTGTGCTGAACATGATCAGCTGCTGCTGTTTCCAAAAGACCCAGAGCAGGCCATAGCTGAGGTGGTGGTGACTCTGAGAAAATGTACCTAATCAAAGGCAAAGGATGCCACTGGCACAGAGAAGAAGGGATGAAACCAGTGAGAAACAGCAGTGTGAACAGGAAGGTCAGAGAAGGAGGAGGAGCTGGTGCTCCAGGTTCCACAGCAGATATCCCCACTGCAGCCCTTGGACAGGGTCATTCCAGACAAGATGGGCTTTCCCTGAAGGAACTGCAATCCATGAAGATGTCATGCTGGAAAAGAGGGAAAGTATGGAAGGAAGAAGGAGCAAGGAGAGCAGCAACAATTACATGCTGACCACAGAGCCTCCTGCCCCCATCCTCCCTGCACTGCTGGGGAGGATACAGGGATGAAAGAGTGCACTTGTGCCTGGGAGAAGCAGGAGGAGAGACATTAATGTTTGTCTTAATTTCTTACTATCTGCATCTGGTTAAATTGAATATAAATTAATGCTAATTTTCCTTACATGAAGTCAGTTTCACTCACAGTAGCAATTAGTAAGTGCTCTTCCTGCCTTGACCCATGAACTTTCTTTTTCTCACTTTGTCTTGCCATGGACGGGGAGTAAGCGAGCAGCTGAGGGGGAGTTGGCCTGTTAGCCAAGGCTAACCACCATGAATTTGAAAAACTAAATGAGGAAATTGACGCTAAAATTCAGAATGAGAGAGAAATAGTATCTAAACAATCACAGAGAAGTTCAAGACAGAACATCCCACAGAAATGCAGGACTTTTCATTTCCACTCTGATTTACTGAGCAATTGGCAGTCCTGCTACCAAGGTCTGCAACCGACTTAGAGGAGAAGGGAAGGGAGGGATCTCCTGCCTTTCCATCAGCAATGTCTTCTCCAGGATAAGGCAATATAGAGGGAACAGAGCCTGTTCTTTTCTCTGGATACTTTCAAACTGTGATAATCAGTTTTTGTTTCTGTCCAACACCTTAATATGGCAAAATTACTGTAAAAGTTTGCTTCATCTGGTGGCAGAGAGACATATAAACATTCAAATGCAAATTGAATAATTCTGATCTTAGATAACCTTTATTCTCTATTACTAGTTTCTGATAAATGTTACACACAAAAGTTTCCAGCTCATAAAACCACAAAAAGAGTCAAAATTATGACCCTGAAAATTTTCACTCTTCACAAACTGTCACAATAAAAATAATGCCGTAACAAAGCTGGAAAGGTCTAGAAGATAAATGTTTTAACTCACATATACTTAGAGTTTAAACAGAACAGTAAGAAAAATTGGAAAAATCAGATAATATCCTTGACAATAAGGATTTTTGACAAGTTTACCTTTTAATTTGGCAATTTACACAGTGTCGTAAGGGGTCATAATGGAGTGTCATTAAAAAGTTTCTGGATTAAGCTAACCTATAGAATGGAGTGGGATGGAAGAGGGCAGATATATGCAATAAATAGAGGAAAAAGCCTCAGGCACAGAGTGAAGAGGAATATAAAGAGGAAACTGGGCACACACACACCAGTGCACATATACAATACAATATTCCTATATCCGTGTTTACTCTCAAGAGGTATTCTTCTGAAAAATAAATTACCGCAGTAGGTGAAAAGCCTACAAGGGAACCAGATAGATGAACAGTGCTGCAGAATTCTGTCTCCTGTACAAAGGGAAAGTATACATCATAGTTACTGTCACAATTGACTGTTTTAAAGAATCGAGAGCAAGTGCAACTGCTGGGCTTAAAAAAGAGTAATAACAACTGTCTTAGTGACACTGCAGCTTGTAAGCTGCTGTGATGTTAGCTTGGTGGACAGAAAAAGAGCTAGCATATCATCCATGAATCATTGAGCCTAAGCAGAGATAGAGTTCCTTGGCTTTTCAAACATCCAGGAAATCAACCTGGATTTTCAATAGTACAAATGAAAAATACGGCACAAGGGCAGCCACAGAATCTCAAGTTTGTACAAGACAGATTGATAGTGTCCTCAACTTCAAAGTGCCAGTTTGCAAATAAATTAGGAAACACATCGGCTGGCTTTTAAATATCAGTTCAATTGCATATATTATCTAGGCTAAATACCTTTTCCACATTTTGGATTTCTACATTCATCCAGTTACCTTTTTCTGTAATGTCACTGAACATGTTAGGAGAGGAGTCTAGGATGTAGAGCAGGCTGTACATTCATTTTAGTCTTGCTCACAGGCCCTCAGTAAATATGGAAAAAATAATTAGGAGGGTGCAAACTCAAAAGATGTGTAGAACCTGTGAGATTACAGGCCCTTTCAACATGTGTTTAAAGGTTTCATTTAACAGATACAATTTTAAACAAGCAGAAGCTTAAAGAAACTCTCCAACAGCCAGTACACTAAAGATATTGCACTAATGTGTATAAATCAGTAGTAAATGCATATACATTCAAAAACGTACACAAAACAAGTCAGAAAAATGTAATTCTATTTTTTAAAGGCTTTCCATCAAACCTAGAGCTTGGAAAAATTGTGTTCACTCCAGCTCCCTGTAAACAAAGTATCATTCAGTGCAACCCCCAAAACCTCACAAGTTTTTTTTATTTCCCCATATAGTCTTGTACCTCAACTGTCAAAGGCAAGAATAAATCACTCTTTAAAGTCTTACCTCTCTGACATTCCTGGTTTAGACTGAAATAGGGATGCTGAGTTGATCTTTTGAGAATTGAAGAAATCCTTCACCTCAAGTTTTCTTTTGGCTTAATGTAACTAGGTTACAGAACAGAGGTTTCTTTACCTTTGTATACCCTGCTTTCAGCTTTGGGTTGCTTTTTTTTTGTGCTTCATGCATAGCACATGGCAGCAAAGGAAGATATAGTATTTATCAAAAATAAATATATTCCATAAAGAAGAAGACATGGAAAAAAGAAACAGTTGCAAGTAATGAAGCATCTTTATAGACGGTCTCTTGTACAGTAGGCAAATACACTTCAAACCTGCTAAAGAAATTATTCCCTACTGACAAATTGGCAAAACTCTTGTTGACTTCTAGGCAATGAGAATTTTGCCAGATAAAGACTTTAGGATATGGCCCTATGTGAACTATGTAGGACACGAATGTTAAATAGGGCTTATGACCTGATGGGGGTTTTGTGCTTAAGGTTGTACTTCCAGTGTGCATTTGTATATTCATTTCTCTGCATTCATTAATTGGACTTTGGTAGATATCTTAGCTGCACAATAGCTGCTTCATGGATTATACAATCCTTCTTCCACTTGTACTGAAAAATGTAAAGAAACCTAAATTTTGTGTATGTTGCAAAGTACCCATCTTATTCCATGTGTTATACTTCAAGAGTATAAGTTTGCACTTTCCTGCAAACTCTTTTTCTCTAACCCTGATACAAAACATCATTTTATGAGAATTTAAAATTCTTCATTTGTGAAGAACTGGACGATTGAGTTCACAGGTTACATTCCCTGAAGTGGAAAATACTGAATAAAAGAAAATTTTCTTGCTTTAAAATTTTATCTTTAAAAAAATTAAATCAAGGCAAAAAAAAATTCAGCTGAGACAAATGGAAAGTTTTTGTTTTGTTTTGTTTTGTGTACTGATTTCCATTCATCTTTCCCTGATACTCATATGTTTTTTTCCTTATTTTCTCTTTTCTAAAACTAGATACTTTGAAAACTATGATGCTTAAATTGTAAATTATTGGCTGTATCTTAAGCCATAGGTACAGTAAAGGACTGTAAAAACCAGTTCCTTAGCTAAACCTAATTCAAACTTTGCTTCATTAATAGCCCACAAGCATTCAACTTACTGTCCTTGCACCTGATGTACCATAAGATGATATATCATTAAATTCCTGGATAATCAACATAGAAATTTCTATATGCTTCCTTAAAAGATATGCAACATTGCATTGTATTATGTACAAACATAGTAAAAAAAAAATTGGCAGAGCAGTTCTGGTTGCTCTACAAGCTGTTTTTCTCTGATAATACTTGCACAATTCTAAACATGCTCTTGGTGGTTTAGTTTGCTTCATTTCATGAACCTAAGTAAACTACAGTACCCAAAGGTCCTCTTCTTATAGTACACAATTTATCTGTTGCAGTTGCATCAAGATTTTCTCTGTGCAGGCAATACATATAACATGGGTAGGATGAAGAGAATGTACCACAAGAGAAAAGTTTAGAGAACTGATAGAGTTCCCAAGTGCCAGGAAAAGGTAAGAAGCGGCTGGCGAGGTACTCAGAATGGGAGGTACTCTAGTTGCTGGAGGAAAAATGGTATTTCCTCTGTTTAAAAATAAATAAAGTGTTACAACATTCAAACAAGCTTCAATGCTAGCTCAGCAAATAGCACTCAAAGATTGGTTTACAGAGGTTCAGATGTTAACACAGAGAGAAAGAAAGAGATATGCACATATACACATAAAAATATATAATATCTATATACTTTATCCAAAACCTCCAAAAGGCCTTGTTAAAAAAACAAGATGGGGACCTGAAGTTGACCATCCTCATTAATCTTTTAGCTCTTCCAGATACAAGTGTGTTCTTGCAATTTTTCAAACATTATCTCTTTCCTTGTTGTTACTCATTTCATATGCAAGGACTCATTATCCCAGCTTATCACATATGCAAATACATGAACTTCAGCTCATTTTTCCACTGAATTAGTTGGGGTCAAAATAGTTCAATAGTTACCTTTATCAATCAGCTACGAGGTTGTGACTACTAAATAACCTGATAACAGACCTTTTACAGAACAACTGATTTTTCATTTTCTTCTTTGTCTAAAAGGGCAAATATGGATGATAGTTAGCTATGATCATCTTAAAATTGTATTATAAACTTTATCTTGCCTGTCTTATACAAAGGGCAATTCCCTCAAACTCATAACTTACCTGAAAATCAAACATTATCATTTCTGGAGTCTTTTGTATATTTGTTTCATGAGGACATGATTAGTACATTTTCCTTATATTTATTATTTCCTCATATTTGTTTGTTGGGTTTTTTCCCTCTTCTTTTCAGGGCTGAGGATGAATAACACGAATGTGTTGAATTTTTTAGGTCATTCTTCTTTTAGAGATACAGTCAAAAAATAAAACTCCTGTCTCACTGACACGTAAAACAACTACATGACCTCAGTGAGAAAATATTTGAATAATTTATCATTTTCAAATTAAAATGACAAGTATTGTACATATAACAATGAGAATCATCAAAGAACACTCTTTTTAAATTGCCTCCCGATTATTTACACAAGATAGGAGAAATGAGTTGTAAATTATTAATTTTATTTAAAAAATAAATTAACCAAATAAACACTTACTATACCACATAACTATTACATAATTTTCCCTCCTCCAATAATGAACTGAGAATTCTTTTTTATGGGAAAGACATAAGAGAGGAGTCTCCGCAGAAAGGAGTTCATGGTTGCCTTTACTAAGTTCTTTTTCCAGGATGCATATAACCAATTTTATGTTGCAGCTGGGAATGACTTTAAATATAGTAAAATACATTTTGCCTGCAAAGAAACTCATGAAATTTCTCATGCTAGCTGTGGTAGATTTGATCAGCTCATGAATGTGAAAGGAAATCAAAGAAAATCTCCCAGGCTCGGGGTTGTAACCTAAGCTTTTTTCTTTAATCCCACACATAGAGACCTGAACTGACATCTCAGATATCCACAGTTTTTTCTTAAGATGATGCAAATTATATGTACACATTTTCAGATGGTGTCAGGACCCTGTGAATGTTAGCTCTAAGTGGAGCAAAAGAGAATGTTCTGAAATACTCCATGGATTAAATGGTGGTTCCAGTGAAGCCATAGGATCTTCAGCTTTGGTGTCCACACAACTGAGATTTTATTCCAGTTCTTCTGGATGTGGGCTACCTCTGTTGTACTGGTTGTTTATTTTTTTTTTAAATTTTTAAAATTATTTGCATTGAAGTAAGTACTTGGGAAAGATGATACCCTTATTCTCACAGAGACTGATTTTTTGTACATTAACCTCAGAGTTATTTCAGCAAGAAAAAAATTTCTCATATGAACGTACCAGTATACACTATCCTTCTTCTGCAAGAATAGCTTCTGAGAATACAATCCTCATACATTTTCAGCATTTTCCTTCTATTTCCCACTCCCCTGCCTTCCCCACCGAATGCAGCTATCATATGTTTAGACAGGTGAATACTGTAGCTCAAAGAGTGCAGCAAATTTTTGAGAAAGGGATTAGGATGCTCACCCAAATGTAGATCTGATTGGATTTCTATGAGACTTATTCTAGGTTTAGAACTAAATAAAGTACATAGTTTTGTCATGCGATATTGATGTCTCTAGTGATTTTTTTTCTGTAACCAACCAGACTAAAAGCTCCTTAGTGTTTCTGAGTCCTTAAGGAACTTTAAATAGGCATTAGTATTGAAAGAGGAAAAGCATATTCTTACTTATTTTTACGCCCTTGTATAATTCATGATGGTTGTGTTAGAGGTTCAGTGCTCCCTAACTTGGATATATTAACTAACACAGGAGCTATTCCTACCAAGTTTGTATCAAATGCTGGCCAACATTCATGTTCCAAAATTGAGTCTTTGATGCTGGCTCAAGGCTTGTCCTCATAATATTGACTTAGATTATAGAACTTAAACCATAGAGAGAAATATGACTTCTTTATAACTCTTCTGTACTTATTGTACTTCTACATATGTTTTTGTGAGTTAATACAAACTTTTTTATACTTAGCTCAGGTCTTCTTATCTTCCACTGACATACAAACTTCCTGCGTTCAAGTACAATTATATTATAATACAAAAAACATGGACTAAGACCTGTATGTCTGTAACTCATTATCTGACAACATGACAATTTTATAGTACCTATGCAACCCAGCAGTCAAATATTCCACTCTGCCTACTGGCAACACACAGGGATAACAGGAGGGACTGTCCTGGAACTTATTTTCCACACTGAAAATATGCAAAAAAAGGCATATTTATAGACTTTATTTCCTGACATGACAGTTCCTACTTCAGTATGAAGGAACATATCCCCTGCAGGAAATATTTATTTTTCTCTCTCAAATGCTATTTCATGCTTGAAGGATCCTTGTAAAGTCTTAGTCCGTTTATGTGCAGATTTCCACTGTCCTGTTTGTCACTGTCCTGACCTCTGTTGCAACTGCTGGAACAAATGTTGCCAACAAGAGCCAAAGAATAATAAAACTGTATGGTATAGTACACACAATCACATTTATTACATGACTAATTCAGGAAACTTGACATGGTTGACAGCCTAACAATATGAAGTACAGGTGATATTTTTCAAGGTCTTCTTCATTTCTATATTTTATATAGACACCTTATTTCACTTCAGCTATTTCAAAGAAAGCAAGCGAGCAATTAGAAATGCATGAAGGTTAAAACTGGTAAGTATTGACCTTTTCTACAGGCCTGTTCTATAAATCAATATACTTTCCTTTTGAGTCTACTTGTGCTTCAGATAGCTGTAACATCTTGTGACATCAACTTTTATAATCTCAATATCCACCGGTTTTCAGTGGACATTTTATTGTCAATGACTCAGTATCCTGAGGTGATCCTGAAATGCCTTGCCTAAATCTAGAAGTGTAGAGATGGTTTCAAGATCCCGTCTTTGAAGGACAGAGAATATTTATGCCACCTATAGTAAAAGACTTTACCAGGACCAGAAAAAGCCAGAATCACTAATCAGTGGAATAAAAAAGCTTTCACAAATACATATGATCCTCTTTAAAAAAGAGCAAACAGGAAGTAAAGTCTGGTGAGGGAAGTGATCTTAATGATCTTTATGAATGATCTTAAAGAGCAACAAATTAAATTTTAAAATATGCAATAAAAAAAGTTTTGAGTAAAAGCTGCTATGGGACTAAAACACTAAGAAAACATATAGTAACCCTTGTATGTCAAAATGAAGGCAAGGGCCATGCAGTGACATAATCTGGTTGAATTTCAAGAGACGCAACTGAAGACGGACTTTGAATGCCATAGACTGTCATCTTACACAGAAGTTGTTGCTAAGAGAAAAACTGAAATTGTCACTCTATAATGAATTTCTCCTTCCAGTGCAATGTTGACAAAGGGTAGCAACAGAAAATATCTCATTTAAAATCCAAAGCCTGATAAACCTTGGATGGCTTCATTAATTTCCAATCCACCTTGGTAAAAGATGCTGAAGGATCAGGGATGGTAGATCTCTGGAAATTTTTGTAATAAAAATTTGAGATCAGCTGGGGCTCTACTCCTGTTGAAAAGGAATTTGCAGTTACTTGCCTTTAAAGAAAAAAAGGTCAAATACCCACTTCACAGATGAGTTATTCATAAAACTCCCTGTCTCCACCCCAGTTCTTATGAATTCTACCTTTCTACCAAGTAAAAGCAAGTTAACGATCACAGAAAGTCTGACACACCCACAATAAAGCTTTCCTCTAAGGTGTGCAGTTGAAATTTATTTGTTTGTTTGAAATATATTTTAGCTGGCAGTCTTGTAAGAAGTCAGCACGCTGAGCAGAAAATGCAGAAACCTCTTTTGATGCCGTCATTAGTCAGGCCTGTTATTTAGAATGCCTAAACATTTTTTTAAAGTGATTGAAGACAATGACATTTTAAATGTAATATCCCGACACTCTGCTAATGTGTTCTTAGACATCTATTTTATCATGAGCGTATTTGGGCCACATGAACAAGATTTTTTTGAGAAATCATCTAAAAATTACTATGCAGCAAGTCTGTTCTCCCTGCACTTGGTATGTATCATACATAACAAGTTCAAGTATAAGTGCTGCTGTAACAACTTCTTGAATCTGACACCTGATTTTTTATTATGTTTAATGCATGTTGAAAGTAGGAAAGGGGGATTTGGTCAAGAAACACAATGAGCTAGTAGTAGTCATACAGGAATACAACATATTTTAAAGTGTTTTTAAAGTACTATCTCAAAAGACAGTGACCTGGAGAGAAAGCACTAAAGCCAAAGAATAATTTAAAACTTGTATTCCTGTAATCAGACATAAAGGACATTTAAAAAAAAAATCTGCAGCACAGACACTTTATGTGTGGTCTATTTCAGTGCAGCAGTATATGAATGACACTAGGAGTCACATTCTGCAGAGACCAAAAAAGTTGTTGATTTATTGCTAAAGCTGCACTTGTTTATGCAGGCAAATGACAGTGAAGACTGTCTTATCCTCACCTGGTGAAGTAGTCCAGGTGGCAACCGTTCTACCCTTAGCCACCTTGCTACATTCCTTGATGCATCCTATGTGCAAAAAAAGCTGTTCCTATCTTACTGCTTGCTTCAGGCTGTCCATTTAGTTGTTATATTTCTTAAATTTTGTTTAGTACCTTCATTCCAAATCCATATAAAATGTGAGTTTATTCTGGAGTGCAAATGAAGATGTAACAATAAAGGAACTGGAAGTTGAATTATATGTTTCAGATTATTGAGTTTTTTTTTCCTACTTCATATTTGCATTCACTATCTCAGATTTTAATAATTTCATAGCCTAAAACAAGTCCATAGTCAGGAACTTTGCCCTGTGTTTCAGCTTATTTATCAAACCTCACTGGCAGCTTGAAGGCCTCCGGCTCTCCTAACTCAGTCAACTGTTAATTAATCACCACTGTTAATGAATCGCCACTGTTTCAAGCAGCTTTCAGTTCAGATAGTGTTTCTATCCACAGGCAGTTGGCTTAATCTGCCACAGAAAATTTCATGAGATGATATCAAATGTTCTAACTGATTGCTTCTATTTTTGAGCTCTCTTTCACAACATTATTATTGTCTTATATCACCATATACATGTGTGTATACAACTGTAGTTTTCTGGTAACATTCTTTATAAACAAATAGTACTTATTTTACATGTTATCCTAATAAAAAGGCTGAAAGAAGCAACCAGAACTTTGCATGTGGGGATCTAAATGTCAGTTACATTTTTAGAAAGAGTAGGAAATATGTGGGAAGCATGAAGGTGAACAAAATCTCACAGTGTTCAGGAGCTCATTTTGCTATGAAGGATAAGGCTTTATTTAAACATTCCTTCACTTGTCTCATATAATCATATGACAGCACTCAACTGAACCTAGCAGTAGGTAAAAAGTCTATTTTCACTAGGGCACCCAGAAAGATACTATCAGAATATTTGTGGATTATTTATGGGCTATTATTTATACAAGAAGATAGATAATTTTTGCTGGCACCACTGAAAAGACCCTGACACCATCCTTCCACTCTCCCTTCAGGTATTTATGTACATTGGAAAAATACCCACTCTTGTGGGGCCTTCTCTTCTCTAGGCTGAGCAGTCAGAGCTCTCTCAGTCTTTCCATCATCATCTCTACCTTTAACTTTATCTAATTCCAAGAAACAATGATTTTGTGTTTCTGTCAAATTTACTGATGTGGAAGGTGCAATTGGATACCACCCTGTTAGATGAAGCTTTTCTTTCTCCTCTGAAATGGTCATGGTAATTTGGCTTTAACAATCTTCAGGTCCCTGAGGGTGCTACCTGAGCAGCCCTTCTCCTAACTCTGCCTTTAACTTTACTTCTTCAATAATTTCCTATGTGAAATCTAATAGTTTGTAATTACTGCTTCCATCGTAGATTAGTTACCCACAGCCCATGAGGCCCCTTGAACAAATCAGTATGTTCCAGCAGGGTTTATCAGCTGTATTCCCTGCAGAAATCTGGGGCACCAACCGAACAGCTATTTGCGTACTTGTGAACAGTCTTCAGTTAAAAAACACTGACATTAGTTTTTTTGCTATTCTGAATGCTGTGCTCTAGAAAACATGGGGGCAGGAGAAGAAACAGCCTGAAACATTACATACAAATAAATATCACCCCAGAACCACCTGAAGCTGATTTTGAGGTGTTGTTTGCCTGCTTGAAAAGGCCCTTTTCCTTCAATGGACAGTTTCTCATGACCAGTCAGGAGAGCTAAGAAAGGTATAATTGGATAAGAAGATGCTTCAAAGACATTTAATATATTAAGGAGGACACTTCATTGGGAAACATTACCAAAATGCAGTATAAGCACTTGAGGATAATATTTTCAAGAGAAACCACTTAACACTTGTTTTTCAGGTGAGTCCTTTTTTCCCCAAAGAAATTAAAAATCATCCTTAGAGGTATTCCTCATCAAGATAAATTCAGGATGACTGAAAATCTGTTTGTAATTACAGACACAGTTATTTCCACTCAAAGAACACTCTTAATTTTGTCACCTTCTTGTGTTTAGCTGTTTTACAGAAATTGATCAAGGCATGCTGCAAGTGCATCAATCTCTCAGTCCTAATAAAAGGCACATGGTTATAACATCAAAATGACTGATAGATTTATATATATGAAGCTTCTTAGCAATGTGATATCCACGTGAGACTTGAAGACTTTCAATAGATCATAACTGCCCAGTCTTTGTGTTGAACTTAAAGAAGGCATAACTGAGATTAAGCAAAGCCAAAGTCATGACCAATGGAGTTTAATGTGTGTTTAGGCAAAAAGGTTTTATGAAACAGAAAGGATTAATTTGACTGACTTTGAGCAACACCATCTAAATCCTAGATTTATATATAGCATTTCCATTTTTTGACTTCTGATGCTTTAGTTTATGTCTTCTTGACACATATCACAGCTAAAAATGGAGTTTGGGTGGCTGGTAGCAAGATGAATAGTCTGAGCTAGAAGCAACTGATGATGGTAGTTTGATGGTAGATAGACTTTGTGCCAGGCACTGTGCATTCATGTGGCTGGTCTCAAGCTGCGAGTCTCTTTGAAAGAAAAGAGATAATTTAAAGGATGACAGGTAATGACTGTCAGTTGAAGGAGTGGATAATAATCCTTGGAAATGAAAATAAAAAATCTAAACACGATCTGATACTTTACCAAGCACGTAAGTTCATTTCTGAAGACAAATAAGTCTGTCAATTGAACAGATTCTTCTCTTTCTCCCTCTTTTAAACTTTGATTTCCAGCTCAGATTTACTAGACGCTTTTAAAATTTATTCCTCTGATGCTATTTTTGCTAGTTCTTTTATAGACTAGAACTGCAATTTTAATAGGTTCTAAAAATGAGTCCTCTTATTTTTAGTACACAGAACACTGTGTACTAAATGCAATGCAATAGAAGTTGCACAAAATACATGAACTTTAATACTTCTACTCTGCATTTAAGAATAGAAGTTGTTAGTTCACATTTTTCTACAAAAACTGGCATGTAAAGATTTTATTTAAGTAAATGCTTGATTGTTTTCCCTCCTTGCATTCCACATAATGGGAATAAGAAAACAGAAGGTATTTGTGAAAAAGATAATATTTATCACACAGTGGATACTTTGAATCACAACCCTTATGGTTAAAGTGCAGGTTTCAGCTAAAGTGAAACAGAAGTCTGCAAAATGATGTTAGGGAAATGATAGTAATAATAGAAAACTCTCAATAAAATAACTATTTTTTTAAAATCATACAATAAATGATGGAAATATTACTACCTTTTAAAACATGTTCAGTAGGTACAGAAATACTTCTGCTTTTTGAATAATTTAATTTGGATAAGATCTCTTCCCAAATTCACTACTTTGGAAAAAAATGGGCAATTGGAAGTGCCATAATTAAATTATCCTTTATGTATTATCCATGCCAAGAATAGTTCATAATGATTTAGAAAGTAACAATAATCTGATTAAATTAGTATTACAGTAATTCCTTAATATTGGTGTAGTTTACTTGGGTTGTTGATTAATTATGACATTAATACAAAATACTGTGGAGCAGATGCCATCATGCACAGCTATATTTGTCAGCCCAGAGCATTATAAGCATGACTATTCTGTAGTCACAAAAGTATTGTGGTTCTCTAGTTTGTATCTACTTCAGATAATTCTAATTTTGAGTGTCCAGAATGTTTCTCTGAAACTAAAACTATATATTAATGACCCTATATCTTATAAAATGCTTTCAAGCATACAAAGAAGATGAACAAGTATCCAGGAGTACAATCTAGAAACTGTAGTGCAGGTAATAAACAGCTTGGACAACATAATGAAAGTTGCAAAAATTCAAAGCAGCCCAAACTTATTGATCTTACTACAGCGTTAACTGCCCGATTCTCAATGCAAAAAAAAATTTAAAAAATTAAATCTAAGATAATGTGGCTTCTGCATTAATTCAATTCTTTCTTGCGTCAGCAAAAAAAATGTTTTTTCTGTTCAAATCCTACTGTTGCAGAGTGATGCCTTAGATACAAAGTGCTTGGCTACTCTTAATGTTCTCTGCACTGCTAAGGATCTCAGAAAAACTGGAGAGAAACATCACAGTAAATACTAATGACCAAGATTTTCTGATTAATAAGTCACACCTACTGGTCAAGCAGTTGATCCAAATAAAGTAAAACTACAAATTTGTAAATAGAATGAATAAAGCAAGGAGTTTTCTGAGAAAGAAAGGTCACACTTCCCAAATATTTACTTAAAAGGCAGATACATCACCAGAGGCAATTCTATTACACCAGTTTTATCATATTACCTTAGTGAACCAGTTAAACCAGACCCTTACTGTGATTTTGAAGTAGAGAGAAGGTTTACATGACTCCAAGTGTTTCACCAAAAGAGATAGTAACTACTCACCTCTTTGGTTTCCCTGAACTAGTCTATGTATCCTTATCAGGCACAGCAGTGCTGACAGATGGGAATACCTTCGACAGAGAAAAAAATACGGGTATTTGGAAAATATACAATGAAATAATTGCAATGAAATAAGAGAATTTTCTTTGAAAGGATGCCTGAATACTTCTAAGCCCTTTTGCATAAATCTGAGTTGAAATTTTACATGATTTTATACATACAACCAAACTAATGTAATGTAGAATTCAGTAGATAACAGTGATCTAAATCAAAATCTTGCTCTAGGTAAGAAAGAATGTATCAAATAGAGAATTAAGAATTTATTTTTAGTTGCAATAATTTTTTACAGTCTAATAATCCAAAGCAGTATAGAAAAGTCTAATTAATAATAGTTAAAATTTCTTTACAAACAACTTCTATCCCACCCATTTATCTCTTTCAATCTCCACCTTTCCAATGTCCTTCTGAATCCTATGCCAAGAGCTGAGCCTTTCTCAGCTGCCACAGTGTTGGTAGTGATCATAATTCATCAGCAACCTGGGAACTTTGGAGGAGAGAGCATAATGCTTGTGGTGGACCTTCTTTCCTTTTGGTCTCAGATTTGTTTCTACAAGCTTCCTCAGAACATTTTCCTTTCCATTGATTCCCAACTATTTCTGACAGAAAGAGTTGTTGTTTTCCCTGATGCTGTGGGACTATTACTGCACAAGATACTTTTAAGGTACCACATCTGGAGTGATTTCACCACACAGTTGCTGTAACAAGCTCAATTCAGCTCAGCCTGTGCCAGCCTGGATGAGACCTGAGACCTGTAGCCTTCTACCAGCAATGGAAGAAAATCATATTCACTGGGCTAGACCAATCACCAAAATGAACAGAAATTTACCTCTCACCTTCATCTCATGGGATCTGGCTCAGCTCATGCATTCCAGGAGGTAAAATGGAAAGGAAACAAAACTGTACTTGTGTTTCCTAAATGTAAAACAAATTATTAGACTGCCAAAAGCTCAGAGGACAAATGTCAGCTTTCCTTTTTTAAACATTCAGTATAATTAACATTGCTAAGGAAAGGCACTGCTTTCAGTGGTCAGAGTGTAAAATTGAAAGTATTGAAACACAGTGATAAAACCCTATTTTCTATCTTCCTAGATGGGAGACTTGAAATTGCACATGTTGGATAATGTATTCACAGGTAGAATTGGGAGAATGGAGGTAGTAAAACCAAGTCAACTTCCCAAATTCATAGTTCATTTTGTTTTTATTAGTCTGGAGTTTTTTTTCCAAATAGAGCTTTTTTCTTATTCATGCAGTTTTTTTCATTGTTATGTAAAGAAGTGAAAGCTCCTTTCGAGACTGACATCTTTCAAATGTGGAATTAGAAATGTTCCTTATTATCTTGCAGTATATCATTGATGGCACTGTATGTATTTGTTGTTATTTCTTTGAATTAAACAATGCTAATATCTATATTTTTCCATGTAACAGTTTTCCTCATAGTTGCTTACTTCACTCTTTAATGCTTCTTTGTTTCCAAATCTTCTTTGAGATAATTGAAAATGGGAAGACAGTTATAAAAAAAATGTTTGAGATGAATAGCTACATCTTTCATAAATCTGTTTTTTAATTACAAATGAGCTCAACATAGTAATGCATTTTACTTTAATTACGATTTTGGTGACCTTCTTAGAGCTGAAAGCCATTTCTCTTAATTTAATGACATGCATGTGTGTGTTTCAGGAGTTCTGTTGCTAAGTGATTTCCAGGGAAGCTAGTGAAGCAAACTAATGAAGTGTCAGATAATATTTTGTAGTGTTTTTATGGAATGGCATTACTGGACCACAAAGAGACCTGTCTCACGTTTGCATAATCTTCAGAGTTTGAAGGTTTGAGAGACCATATCATGCTCAAATTTGAAAAGAATCCCCCCATCTCTTTATTTTACCACATCCAGCTTGTGTCTTTGACCACACAGTATGAGGCTAGTGATAGATAAGTGCAATTCATTTTTTCCTCTTACTTTAAAAGGTCCAAAGTATGTTTGACTCTTGTATATCTCTGTTTCTTTTCTTTCTCTTGGGTGCTCACTCTTTTTAAATAAGCATCACCATTTCTCTTTCCTGCAGCTTTGTTTCTCAAAGGAGCTAAAGTGCACTGCATCTGACATATACAGTGTATAAATTCAGCTTGAAGGTATGGAACTTGTCAGCTTCAGAGTGTATCTGCAGCAGGTGGAAGTGACACAGCACTGACTTCAGTGCAGTTCTGTCACAACAATGATGGAACTTGGGCTCAGCTCCACAAACAGTTTTGAAACACTCTTTATAACAGATTTGTTCATAAGTAATCTCCTTCACAATGGCAGCCCAAAAGAGTGGGATCTTAAAATGGAGATGCTTAAGCAATTCTAGAAGAAAACTGGTGTAGGATTCTTGTACTGTGTCATGTTTCAGGGAAGAAAGGCAGCCATATTTACTTTGGGATCAAGGATCTTAAGCCTTCAGTTGGAAAGATAAAGGATATTAATAAGATACAGAGCATCTGGGTGCCAGTTAAGTATACCATAAAGAAGATGTAAATTATATATCCTTTAATTGCAGGTTATATATGGTCTTAATATGCATTTTTAAAAACTGTTTCTTTAAAATGGTTACTGACATATTGCTTGTATATGAAGGAAAAGGAAGCATTTTCAAGGATAATGGAATGTACAGAATCCAGCCTTTACCAGATTTCAGTAATTAATAAAACTCCCTGACCTTTCTTAAAGAAATGAACCACAAATTGTTATTTTTGTTTTCTTTTTAAGACAGTGAAGCGAAAATCATTGTATAAAGCACAAAAGTTAAGATAAATTGATTTCAGGTTTGAGAAATTCAGAGAAAATTATAGTTTGGACATATCCTAATTTAGAAAACATGAATTTTGCAATAGCTTTTCTTTCTCACCCTGACTTTCCTCTAGATCTTCTTTTTCTCACTTAATAAAATACCTCCCCCCATTGATCCTGCTGGACCAAAACCATGTTTGTATTATACATTATTAAAGTAGTGTCAGACTCATGATATAGTATGCTTGGGGCTTTGCAACAGCATTATTTTACTTGGTGTCCTTTAAAAAATGCTCAAGGGATTCTAAGGCAGCATTAGCTCCTTTTACAATGTACTGCATAACCTGTTTAGTTGTATGGCATTAGGTTACTAAACAAAATCAAAGGTGGTGGTGGTGCTTCCTACATTCTACTTCAGTTACATTTTGTAGGCAGGCTTTTTAGTCCCCACAGAAAAGCCCTAGTATTTGAGAGATGGTATATATTTATTTATATTAAATTTACCAGTGGGGAAGTGACACAGATGCTGGTTGAAGAGAAATAGCTTACCATTTCTCTGTGAGAATGGGTACCAAACCTGAAAGTTTCTCAATTACTCATGTATCTACAGCCTCAATGTACTCCTGCTGCAACCTGCTCAAAGGGCAACACATACCACTCTAATTTTTAAATTAAGTCCTGTCTCTCTTCTCAGGATTGAAAGTAAAATATTCTTATGTTTCTGTGTGACAGAAGAGAATAGTTTTCAGCTAGGGAGGAAGATGATACGAGATAAGGGCATGTATATAATGATTAAGATTAAATGGTAAATAACTCCGATACCACACCAGTCTGCAGCATGATATGTGGGTACTGCGTGTCCTGTGAGAGAAGAGAGCTGTGAAAGGATTGCCTTTTTGCCTCATTCCATTTGCTGCATGAGCCAGGTGGAACTCTCCCAGGGAGAAAGTAGGTCTCCTCTCAAAAACAACTGAACATATTGAAGCAGAAACCTGATTTCTGCTAACTTTATTCTGCTCTCTAAAGAGAATGAGAAAGATGGCAAGATAGAGACTGTAATACAAATTAACTGAAGGGCTTCAGTAAGGAGCAGGGGGAAGGCAGGTAGGTAGCCCTCAGAGGTAGAAAGGCAGATTCTTCCCAGGAGAAAATGGGCAACAACTTCTGAGTTAGGGGAGAAGCCCTGAAGCAGTATTCAGCCAGATCTGTAACACTAAAACTTGCTGAATCAAGTGAAGGCAGAGTCCCACCATGCAACAATATGTTGTGCAGGCTGTTGTGCAGTCCTTTTGTTCCAAGGTTACACTCTAGCAATCCAGATTTTTCATCTCAAAAGCTGCCTTGTGCTAGTTGGTGTTCCAGTAGAGAAAATCAAGGGCCTTTTGGTGACTAGTGTCATATTCAATTTTCTGAAAATTTCAATACTGTGGCTTACTAGAGATGTTTCATGTTAGGAAGACTGCTGAAATTCATGGTTTACTTGTACTCAGTTGGTACTGAAAGGTTCAAAACTTAAAATGATACTAAACATTCATGTTTGAATGTTGTCCTCACCCCTGTGTCAAAAAGGGGTAAGCCGAGGAAGAATGGAATATTTCCTGTGAACAAGCTGTTCCTTTGAATAGTAGGAGATGTTAGTGCTGATTTCATATCAGACACAGGGAGTTTTCATCTGTCTGCTAATACTGCTACCAGTACTGGAAGTCAATATAAACAGTGATTTTTGGAATTAAGATTCCAGATCTTCTTACCTGGGAACTGAGCAGAATAAGCCAAATTACTTAGTATTTGCAACAATAGTTGCACAATTGGATGCTTTTCACAACTTTATCTGGAGCAGACTGACGTAACTGTCAGTTAACCTTTCCTTTTCTCTTCACACTGAAAGTTTAGCAACCCACATGTTACCTCTATATAATTACATAAATGAGTTATAAATAGTTTATCAGAATATTAGGCATGATCGCCTGGGGCAAAATTTGTTAAATCTGGTGCTAAACACTGGAGGTGTCTAGTATCTGATTTTATTTTTCTGCAGCTGTATATTTTGTTCTATAATAAAACAATCAATAAAATTAGGTGGGCTTTGTTAGTGAGAGTGTTTATCAATTCCCTGCTCAGGACAGATAAACATTTTATTGAGCATATGAGGACTCATTACACCCACAGATAATGAGAAAAGTCAGACATCTGAAGAAAGAATATAATGTAGCACATTACAGTTAGCATTTTTCTGAAAGAGGAATATTTGGATGACTGGTACCTTGTTGTATCCTTCTCTTGTGTCCACCTTCACTTCACACCTTCTTCCCTAAGTCTGATTTACAGTAATACCCATTCTGTAATATATTGGTAGTAATTGAGACATATAATCCAATGAAAGACTGTGTATTGCTGTATTCTTCCCTAGTCATATATGACTTTTGTTGAGGATTGCTACAAAACAGTGTTGAGAAGTGTGGTAGGTAAGCAAATATAAGGTTGTGTTGTGTTTTAACTCTTTTGTCTCCTTTGGGAGTGTTATATTCTTGAAAATCAGAAATTCCAATCACTCTCTCTTTGCCTGTAACAATCCCCACAGTTCAGAGAAATCTTGAAGTTCACCAGGACAGACTCAGATATTTAATCTCAGTTTATTTTTCTTGGTTTTGGCACCTCAGCAAGGTATGTCACATTATATTTCAAGTATAATTTCTTTTCTATCCATGCCTTTTAAAAAATGACACAGCATTTTACCAATCACTTATGAAGTGAAACTGCAAAAATAATTTCTGCATTGTTTTTAACTTTAAGCTGACATTTTATCTGTGTAGGTTTGTTTGTCTGGGCAGGGGGGGAGGTTTTGTTCAGAAATAAAATCCCCTCACTTAAGTACAAAATAAATACCTTCTGTATAATGAACAACATGAAAATTGTTATTGATGCATCATTAACAAATGTCTTGTTTAGACATCAAAAGTGCCTCCTCTAAAAGGTAAGCTCTTGTTCACATTACATTTATTCACCTGAAGTGTTTGTCTTTAATAATACACATAAGAGCCAAAGGCAAGTTTTAGAGCTGTATGTTTTGAAACATTGATCTAAGCATTGTTAATGGAAGTGTTATCTAAATCTTGTAGAAGTAATGAAAATTTATCCAGGTGTTAGACTGCAGAATCTTCTGTCACTTTGATATCAGGGTTAGACAACAAAGTGGATTGCCTTGTCCATCAAAATATAGTGGGATAAAATTTCACTACCCAGGTAAGAGTGACAAAAAATATAGGAAAGTTGACGTGGAATTTATCAAATTTAAAAATACTAGCTGCTTACCAAAAAACCACAAAAACCCAACAAAAAAGCACCAAACCACAAACTACTAATGAAAAAGAAAAAAACCCCAAACCAACCAAACAAGAAAAACAGGAAAAAAGCTGGTGAAAGATGATGTCAAGTTTGCATAAATTTATTTAACTCAAGAATCATTTTAGAATTGGATAACAATGGTGTTATCTAAATGAAAGAATAATGAATTTGTCTAAAAAGACACATTTAAATTTATTTGATTTAATTTCCAGTAACTGCCTAGACTGAGAGGAAAATAACCATATTATTTTCACAGGGAGTCTAAAATCAAGGTGGAAAAAAGTTTGGCTAAAAACAGAGTTGCCTTCAGCTTTGTTCCATAAGGTTAATCATTATCTTGAGTTTTAAGCTGAGCTATGAGAAAAAGAAAAAATAGTTAGGGTGTACAGTCTTGTTTAGTAAAATGATTTCCTTAAAGCCAACACATTATTTGGCTTGAATTATTGGGTGTAAGAGTGGCCAGATGGAAAATTCAATTTACATTTTATTTTAACTGATGTATCAACTATTCCATTGACAAAGAGAGGTGTTACTTTGGTGAGTGAGAAAAATGTTATTTTCTGCTTATAGCTGCATTAAAATGTTACAGTATGTTAGAAGTTTTCACTCAAAGCCTTTTCATCACTATTGCTGTTTCCCAGACTCCTCCATTTTTAGCTGTTCCTAGAAGTGAGAGCTCTAGAAGGTGTTACTATGGCTGACATTTTGCTGCCATTTCCTTCATCCCTCCCCATATACTGATGAAGGCAGAGTGTATTAAAAGGGCTGCATATGTTAAGGACTTTTGTCAACCCACTTCAGGGTCTTAATTGGTTTGCTGAGGCAGTACTGATATTTCCTCAGTTTTCTTCAGCGAAACTGACAGCTTAAGAGTACAAGAGTTCAATCCCTGGCTTCCCAAATCTCTCACCCTCGTTAAATCACCCCTTTTTTCAAAGAGAACAAGTCAAATACCCAAAGCCTGTGTTGATCTTCAAAGCTAAAGAGGAACCTGTGCCCTGTGCTTTGAGAAAGATAGAGAAGCAGTAATTAAGCTATGTTTTTATTCACTTGAAACCCACACCCTAGCCCTCCACTCCTTGTTCCTCTTCTGCCTTGCTTACACGTTTCCAAAGGCAAAACCGCAACGTTTTCAGTGGCCACAAACAGGACCTAAGCTTTTCCATGGACTTATGCTTATCTCATAGATCTGGGACTACAGAGCTGTGGCACTGATTCTTTTTCTAGCTGATATCACAGATTCACAGTTTGTGTTGGAGGGGACCTTAAAAGTTCATCTGATCCAATTCCTCAGCCAGCTTCAACTAGATCAGGTTGCTCAGAGCCACATGCACTCTGACTTTGAATGCTTCCAGGAACTGGGCATTTCTCATTTATTTGGGCAACCTATTTCAGTGTTTCATCACCCTCACTGCAAAAAATATTTCTGCCTTATCTCTAGTCTGAATCAACCCTCTCTTAGTTTAAAACCATTATCCTTTGTCCTGTTGCAACAGGCCCTAATAAATAGACAGGCCTTTCTATATAGACACTTGTGGAAGGTGTTGGTGTTCTACCACGAAAAAAATGATTTTGCTGATGCCACCTGTTCCCTGAACATGTTTTGATGGTTGCAGCTTCTGACATCTGAGATCTATTTTCTTTTTGCACAGGTTTCCCCCCGTCACTGTTCTTTAGAACCTTCTAAAGAAACATCCATGGAGCCTGAAATGCTGAAACAGGTCAGTGGATTTACAGCATTTTATTTTGTAGTAAATAATGTAAATAAAAATAAAAGGGCAAGATTTAGAAAGCATAAGAGTTGGAAAAGCAACCTACTATTTTCAATGGTATGTCATGTGGTGGTATTGAAAACTTTAGCAATCTTCTCTGTTTCTGGCAAGAAGGCTTGTATATGCTCAGTGACATGGCAACTCTTTGTTCTTTAAAAATTTGGCAAAGAATAAGAACTCTTTCCAAACTAAAAAATGTCTTATGGGCAGCAGTTTAATTTTCTTATATTAGAAAACAATTACATTGTCATGAAGTATTAGAACAGCAGTATTTGAACTGGAGACATGTTTGCATTTGATGACATACTTGTTTGATTTCCTATGTTATTTTATTAATGATATTTTTCCAGCACCCTGACTTTTAAATTTTATGTGAAATGTATATTTTATTTTGAGCAAATGAGAGTACTTTTAAAAAGCTATTTTTAAAAAAATCTCCACTCTGACTGATGGATATTGATAATCCTGGCATGGTCGAACAGAAATTTTGGAAGCACCAGTCACAAGCTTGGCTATTTTTTATTATTTTTTTCTCTCCACAGGATGTAAATGAAGCTGCAAGCCTTGAGGAACAAATCAAATATAGAGAAGATTTCTGTAAAAGAGGAACTTTCTAGGGACAACTGGGTGTTAAAAGAGTCCCTGTTCTGAACTTCAGCCCCATAGAGTTAAAACTACATCTGATTACAGTTAAATAAATGCCATAGAGCAGGGAAAAAATAAATTAGAAATAATGTTTTATATTACTTGCAATTCATTCCAATTCTCCCCTTGGGCAAATAAAACATTATCTTTGGTGATGGCAAAGTTTTTGACATTATATGAAACTTTCTTATTTTACTCTAAGCCCAAGAATAGCATTTCTTGAAGAAGAGGGTGAAAGAAATAAGAAATTGATATAAGAAATGTTCAAGTTTTAATTAAGATTAGCTGTGAACAGTCAGATTAATAATTTGCTTTATTTTCCCCTCAATATCAGAAATCTTGTATCAAACCCCTTGATTCAGTACAATGTAGTTTACCATGCAGAGAAAATTCTGTTTTCCTGCATTTCCATAGCTAATCTTTTATTATCCTATAGACAGCTTTTACAGCCCAGAGCATTAATTTTTATCTACTGAGGAAGTTTTAAACGGGCATCAATATTGGGCATTCTCCCTCCCTCCCTCCCTCCCTTTTCCTCCTCATAGTCAGAAAACACAGGAAGCAGCCATACTATGTCTAAACAGCCCAAAATAAATTCAGTTACATTTCTCCAAGCTGCATACTTTGGTGCAGTTAAAATTGTGATATTAATATGACAATTTTGTAATTTTGGTTTGCATTTTTTAAAATTTTGGACACTTTGCTCTGGCTCCTCATACTGGCACCTCTAAAATTCTTTCAGCTTATTTTTTCTTCTAATTCATATTCTTATTTTGGGGCATTTGTGATTTCCACTCCACATGTTCTAATGAATTATTCTGTTGAATAATCAAGATATTCCAAGTGACGAACAGGGTGCCAGTGTACTGTTATACAGCGGAGAAGAGAGTGCTCTTGCAGGCTACATATCTCCAGAATGGCCTCCTTCCACTACTGCAAAGTGCTGAGAACATTTGTAAGTGAATCCATGTTGCCCACTTCCCATTTCCCTCAGTATTTGTTCACGGAAAGTTATTGCACCTAATCTGTATTGCTGGGATTGTAACCCAGGAAGTTTATTGGAATATTGCTGTATGTTCAAGGCCCAAAGACAGAGGGACTAAACCTCTTTCTAAGAAGAGTCACAGCATCTTGCAGTTGGTACCATATGGTTCAATTGACTGAATGAAAGAATTTAATTCCAATAAAGAAGGGGGTAGACTCTGAGCTGACAATAATCATTCCAGTTATAAAAATAAAGAGGTGGTTTAATGATCAGTAGCATTAAATCCCAGCAAACAAAACTGTTCAGAATGAGGAAATGAAGAATCAAAATGAAAACATTGCTCTGTTACCCGGAGTAGCAGAACTGCCTATTAACAATTGTCTAAGATATCTCATCCTGGTGCATATATTTCTGGTCTTTATCGCCTTTGCTCTCCTTCACATTAAAAAAAAAATATTGGTAAAAGAAAGAGGAAAACACATAAACAAAATAGGAATTGTCCAGGTTTTGAATTACCTTCCATATGTATGACTAATTAGATTTTTATTCTCCTCATTGCAACCTCATTGGTTTTAAAAATGTTACACTGTTATACGGAAATTAGTTACATCTCTGTTTATGTGAGACCCTTTCTTTGTATATAACTTAGTGAATTGGAAGAGCAGGAACTACTAAACATATGGATTGGTGCCTTGATTAGGATGCCAAATCATTAAGACAGTTTAGAGATTTGAGATAATAATGGTAAAGTCCGTTAATTTCTACCCTAGAGATTACCAGAACATGGATGAAATTAGAAGTTTAAGATCATAAAGATTACTTTGTTTTACGAGAGCATCATATTGGAGAGAGCAGTTCCTTATCCAGTGTCCTAAAGCTGCCTTTTTGCATCTAGGATATTTTTAATTTAGGAATCAGCAGGTTAGGGCACCATCCGTTTTGTTGCTGACCCACCAAGATCTTCTCTTTACAAGCTTTTCAAATGACAGTCTAGCTGGTATGACCATTTTACTGTACAGTACTCTCAAAATAGCATATCACTGTCTTTTGTTTCGTATCCTGTCAAGATGCTTAGCCAGTGACTGAACTGAACCAAATGTGAAATTGTCACTTGTAAAGTCATCTCAAAGCTGACATAACTGTACTGGTCAAATCTGTGACAGTACATTTTCCCCCCAAAATTCACTGGGATCTTTGTTGTCCTGATGTCAACATCTCATCTCTGCTCCTGACAGTTAGGTCTCCCCTCCATTCACTAGTAAATTAAATAGTAATCTAAGCCATGTTTAATAATGAAATAAATAATGTTTCATAGTGTATTGGTTTTGCATGGCCTGCTTTTTGGTAGCAGGGGGCCACAAAGATGGCTCCTGTAAGAAGCTGCTGGAAGTGTCCCACTGTGTCCAGCAGAGCCAATGGCTGATGGCTTTGATGATGGACATGCTGCTGGCCAACAGTGGGCCAATGAGAGAGGTTGGTAACACCTCTGTGATGGCATATTTAAGAAGAAAATCAAAACAAGGACACAGGTTTGTGCTTCTAGCCAGAGAAGAGGAGGAGGTGAGGACATGTGAGGGAAACAACATGAAAACACCAAGGTCAGTGGAGAAGGAAGGGCAGGAGATGCTCCAGACGCCGGAGCCGAGATTCCTCTGCAGCCTTGGTGAGACCATGGTGAGGCAGCTGTGCCCCTGCAGCCATGGGGATCCACGGGGGATGCAGAGATCCAACCACAGACCATGGGGAAGGTGCCCATGCTGGAGCAGTTGGATGCCTGGAGGAGGCTGTGGTCCAGTGGGAGACCCGGTGGAGATAGAGGGCCCTGCTTCCAGGCTGGAGCAGCCTGTCCTTGGAGAACTGCACGCCATGGAAAGATAGACCCATGCCACAGCAGTTTTGGAAGGACTGTCTGCCTGTGGGAGGGACTCACGTTGCAGCAGGTGTGGTAGGACTGCTGCTTGTGAGAGTGGACCCACGTTGGGGAAGTTCATGGAGTCTCCTGTGAGAGGGACCCCACGGTGCAGCAGGGGAAGGACTCCTCCCGGAGCAGTGGAAGGAAACCTCAGTGATGAGCTGACCAGACCCTCATGCCCTGTCTCCCTGTACTGTTGGTGGGAGGGAGGGAGGGGCTGGGGGGGAAAAGCTGTTTTAAGGGCTTATTTTACTTCTCATTATCCTTCTCTGATTCTGGTAGTAAAAAATTTCTCTTTGCAACCTTAAATTGAGCCTGTTTTGCCCTTGAAGTGTTTTCTCATGGTCCTTATCTCAACTCAGGAACCCTTTGTTAACTTTTTCCCTTTTGCCTCCTCTGCCCAGCTGTGTCAGGGGAGGGTGAGCGAGCAATTCTCTTGGGTACCTGGCATTGGGCCAGTGTCCAACCATGACACATAGTGATGGGTTTGTGGATTCCTGCTTGATAATCCTTTGCAGCTTTTGGCTATTTAAATAATATCTTCCATTAGGACTAGCCCCCTGTACTTATGTTCTGTTATTTTTCCAGCGTTCAGCAGAATACGTTTAGGAGGCAGAGTGGTGGTACACATCTTACAACATGCATGCATTCTTAGACTGGCCCCACTGCAGCTGCCCTTTCTTCAAAAGAAGGAATATACATTCTTGCCATGCTAATGAATAATGCTGTCCAGCTCTCTTGGTTGGAGGCTGAAAAGCAGCTGCAGGATGGACAGACCATGCAGCTACAGGACAAGGGCCATGGATGGATGACAGGCGACTAGGAAACAATTGACTGGTTTAGGGCTATGTGATTTCAATATTTATTAAAGGCTTTTCTTAAACATTTCCATAATTTTAAAGGGTGTCTTTTGGAGCTCCAGAAGATACAGCTGTTTTTGCCAGACAGCACAGACAAAAATGTACACATGTGAATTTTAGTGTATAAAAAAGAGAAAAAGTGCATGTGCTCTTGAATTTAACTTTTCCATAGGAATAATCTCTCCAATTATAATTTTTTAAACAGTTGTCAAAATTAAACATTACTGGACTATCACAGCTTTCAGAATCTTGTATTTGCCTTTCCCATTCTAAGAAAATTAATAAGACTTCTAAGAAACATGATGATATTTTCAAGCTTTTTTAAAAATCAGACTTCATCCTAATTTATTCAACTATAAAATAGGACAGAAAAAAAATAACTTCCCTCATAATTTTTCTTTAGAACAGTTTCTTAGCATACACTAGATTTAAGGCTAGTATGATCTTTATTACTTTTTAAATGGAACTTCTCAGAGTTATTTGTCTTTGAAACAAATCAAGAAGAAGACCATATGTACCACTGCAGACTACCTCAAAATACAGCTTCATTTCAGTTGAGAGGGGATAAAGAGAACCATTTATTTTTATAATGGCTCTATTAGGGCAGACCATGCCTCTGCCTAGAAATGCCCTGTTAGCAAAGCTGTCATCCGACAATGATCTCTGGGAAGGTGAATGAATATAGCACAGACTGTTCCTGCATTCATTTTAGAATAGTCAATAACTTCCCTCATGTGTCTACTATTTCACAAAGCATCATAATTTCTTAAGGTTTATTTTTTGTTTAGTAATAATGCCCTCTCATGGACCACAATTCGATCCACAGTGAAAACTTGCCTAAGCAGAGAATTATACACTAGAGAAATATTTACAAGATCTATTGTAATTTCTGCTGCAAGCGGTCTACAGAGTCATTTTTCAGACTACTGTGTGAATTTGATATATGGAATTTCTTCTCCCGCTGCCCCTGGTCATATTCCTGGGTCATATATGACTGTTCAAGTCACTAATGGTATAAGATCAAGGAGACCCAGTTTCAGAAGTAAATTCTTTGTAGGACACTTGGGAACAGGAAGTGCTAAGAATAATAAGCTGGTCACCTACTATGAAAAGGTGTTACATGGGAACGCTTAAAGCCTAAGGAGTTTCTAGAGAGGATAATCTTTAAATAAAAAACCCATGCCTCATTGAAGTCAGTGTGTCCTTTGAGTTAGAGATCACATTTTGCATGTCCTGGTTCACTGCCAGAAAATAAATTTAGGATGGACCTTTCATTTTTAAGATTAAAAAAACCAAAACAAAAAACCAAAAAAAAACCCCAAAAAACAACAGCAAAAAAAAAAAAAAAAAAAAACCCTCAAAAAAACCCCCAGCACCACTTAGGAATAGGATTACAGAAATTTTACATTATTGCACTATCTTAAATACAATTCTCAATTCCCATTAGAATAATTGGTCATGTGTGTTTCAAATAAAACAAAGCATATGCAGATTTGTTTTCACAAGCCAGGAAGGAGAAAAAATGGATTTAATTTGGAAATCATCCCAGATGGAGGATATGGAAATTTTGTTTTCAAGGCACAAGAGAAATACTACGATTGCATTTTGAAATAAAAAAGAAAAATGTGAATCAAAGCCAATCATAATGATTAATTTGACCTTGATCAGGGTGAATGCAGGAGAATATGGTATGCTAAATTATGATGAGACACAGATCATTGACTTCAAAGTGTCAATAGAATAGTTTGAAGAAAAAAGTGCTGGGATTTATGATGAGATATAAATGTTGGTTTACAGTGTAATATTAAGAAGCTAGTGATTTTGAAATTGTGATGTGAAATATCCATTTAAAATTCTGTTATCAGTAAAAGTTGAAAAAGTTTCTTAGGTTCTACCTTGGAGATTAAACTAGTTTTACTAGTGGAAAAATATCTATATTGTGATACAGTTCAGAAATTTTGTGAGGTTTTGGTATCTTTGCAGGTATAACTCCACATTTGACAATTGTTTAGGTAAGAAACTGAAGAAAAAATTTAGGTTTTATGATAAATACACTAATTGTGCAATTAAGGTGCTGAGAATTGAAACTAATGCCAAAAGGGTCCTGTAGAACAGTGGATTTTAAATTAATTGCTTAATCTTAGACCTATGATATGGCTCTAAGATTTGTTAAAAAAAAAGGGGGATCTTGAAGGAGTTTAAGCAGTACTAGGGAGAAGACTCATGCACACACTACTCCTAAGTGGCACTGTACTATTATGATTTGGGTGCTCTCATCATGAAGTCTGAACTGATGTAGGAGGAATTTAAAGTCATGGCTTTGAACGGCATTAGGTCAAACCCAACATCACTTTTCACAGGCTTTTTTGCTATGGCATCAAGATATTATTCCTCATATCCTCAGTTCTTCCCTTAAGACTACAAAATAAACACTTACCACATTCATCACTCTCTCCTATCTCAAAGAGCTGACAATAAGGATTCCAGATCAGATGTCAGTTCAGATTCTAGTTCTTAGTATAATAAACAATTATAGCTGCTCAGGGTTATAAAAGTCTCTGTTTTGGAGCTCTGTAAGTTCTGGAAACAACAAAAAACACCAGTCCATCAGCACTAACAACTTCCAATTTTTTCAGAAGACTGCCTTTCTCTGAGTATAATCAGTGTTTTGTCTCTTTGGGTATGCTAGTGTTATTTATTAGACGACAACACCCGTTACACTTAACTCAATGGCAGGACTAAAATTCTCTTTCTCCCTTTTTGCTCTTTGTGGCACATTTTCTTGGGTGAAACATGCATCTACTTATTCTTGTTACTATCACACTTGGAACAAAATACAAAAGAGGAATAAATGCATGGCTGTAATTACCAGCTCCTGATTAAGCACTGACAAGAGTAATCCTGGCATGTACTTGGGTTTGTCACTTTCAGGTGACATTAGGTGAAAAACTTCAAATTGCTCTTTTAGGGTTGGAAGGCAGCAAAGCCTTTTTTGTGCATCTGGCCTGAAGACAGACACTTGAGCTGACACTGTGGCAGATTGTAAGTGGGCATAAGATATTCTTCCACCAGACAAAGTGACATTAATATTGTGCCTTGCCATGAGTTATCATGGCCACAAGCCATTAGTTCCAATTAAAATAATGATTTTCTCTTTCAGGGTGCAATGCCAGACTTTGTATCAGGTCAGTGATTAATGCGTATTCCTTTTGTGCCTTTAATGGTGAAATATAAACAGGGTAGGCTAATCATCCATCTTCTTTAGAACTGACAGTTTTAAGTAGGACAAGCACACACTGGATGCAGACGTTCACCTAGGTATAGTGACTGTTTAGTGAACACAATAATTTGTCTCCAATTCAACCTGGGGCTTAAAGTCAGAAGTTCCAAGAGGTGCCAGTTCCTGGTGTTGATTATCTACAAAGTATTGTATTTTTTTTTGTAAAAATAGGATACCTTTTTTCTGTCTCTATGATTTTCTAAGTAGAAATTGTCTCTTTGTCTTTTTTTTTTTCATTTTATTTAATTGGAGAGCTCTTCAGTGGATTTTACAACAATTTATTCCAAACTATTAATCTAGAGGAACTGAAACACAGTGTCATGCTATCACAGTTCAAACTGGCTACTGCGTGTTGACTGTGCCATGGTGTTAACTGTCTACACTTACTTTCGTTCAAGGCATACACAAGATAACAAGATTTACACAGCTCTCACAAAAGAGGGTTAAACAAACTGCTTAATGTTTGCTGTGGGCTACAAGCACAGAAACAATTATTAAATATTAGTATTAGTTTGAAAGTGACAGAAACAGTATGTTTATAAATGCCACGACACACAGAGATGATTCATCATAACTAGAAGTCATACAGCTCACAATGCAGGCTTCAGATAATCCCTTGTACCTACACATCTGAATGTCATGCAAAATAAACTTACGAGGCTAGATTTTTTTTAAGGTATTATGTTCTTGGAGAATTTCAGCCTTATGTTTGGAATTTTCTTGCTGTTTATGCCTGCAGTTAGCTGCCAAAGGCAACAGGGTCAAGTGGCCCAGGAAGCTGCTCTAGTATTTGTGTAATACTACTATGTGCTTTGCTTTGTACGTACACATATTGCCTATCCATGCCCTGGAAATCTTCTTAAGTGTAAGGGAAGTGCAGAGCAAATAAATAAGCTGAACTTGCTGGTTTTGGAGACAGTAATAAAGCTACTATATTAGGCAGTCCATCATTTGAACCGATCAGCAACCAAAGTCCTCTGAGAAGAATGTGCTCTTGGAAGCTGTCAGTTCTCAAGTGGTGTTTATCTGCTCGCTCAGATACATTGAATACTTTGGTCTGAGCATGGTTTTGGGGTGGATTTTACCAGCTTCAAACTTGCTTTTCCATTTTAAAGATTGGCCACCTAAACTGGAAAGCCAACATCCCAGCAGCCTTGCTTTACAGGGTTTAATATCCTGTTGTGCCCCTCCTTGTCACTGAATTGTGAAAGATTTATCCAGATGCACCTCTACTCTTATCTCACCATACTTTCCTCCTTGCAGCAATGTGAGGCTTCTAACTAAGCATTGGCATTTTCCTAAGTGGCTAGAGAAAAAGTGTCATGCATTGTCTGCATGAAATAGTGCAGACAATAAGAACCATTTCTAGATATTGAGAAGTGATAACAAGGCACTGGCCTCAATAAAAAACAGGTGAATTTGTACCCCATGTAGCAAATGGGACCAGGACTTACTTAATTTGTAGTTCCAGGAGCAGACATTTCACCCACATTATCCAAGGATTCCACATTATACGAAGACAGGTAATTTCATAGGAAAAGGTGGTGAATACCAGATCAATTATGCCAGAAATCATGATCTTTCACTGCTAGGGCGGGTCAAATTTTTTAAACCTTTTCAGATGGAAAAAGTTGTTATTTTTTTGGGAAAGATTTATCAAAATTCAGCTAGTAGGGTGAATTTTTTAGTTAAGGGATTCCTCCCCTCTTAAGAATCCAAGAAAGTAATCTAACACCTAGATATTTGCTCCATCTATTAATTCTCTTGGCAGATTAAAAGAGGAGAAGGAGAAAGCAGAGTATTATCAAAGTCCTCAAGACAGACTTCCGGAGAGAGAAAAATTACCTAAAACTACACCACAGTAGCTCCCAAAGAGGTTGTTACCACCTCTCCCACTTTAAGTCACTATTACTTGTTATCAGAGAAATGAGAGACAGATGATCAATATGTAGTTTGCAGAGGAGCTTCTGAAATTTTCTTGTCATGAGGAAAGTTCTCATTTGCTAAGACCACTACAGTAACATGCAATGTATTCAGGATATAGATCAAGTTGTGGCTTTAAAACTGCTAAGTTTGTTGATGAAATATTAAATTCCTTGCAGTCTTTCAAAGAAAGGGATAAGGGATGGGAAGAAGGGAAACTATTAAAATATCAAATATTATGAGTTACTTGATTTGTGCCATAACAAGCAATAAAACCCAGAGACTTCTGTTCATGTTTACATCACTACTCCCAGTACCTACCATGTCTTCATGGGTATTTGGGCATGTTTGAGTGTTTTAGAGCAAAGTTGTCACACCACAAGTACTGATAGTATCTGGAACTCATACAGCTCCCATGCAGCCTGGAAACAAGATTCATATATATACCACTGGTGTTTGTAAACTTGCAGTCCTCAAAAGAGAATGTTTATTCCACTTAGAAATGTTCAGCTACCAGGAAAGGTAGCAGTTTTATATGCCAGACCCCCAGCTATATTGGTTTTGTCAATTGAAAGTACTTTCTCTCCAAATTAACTTCAAATCTGAATAGGGAAGAGCTTCTGTTTTTTGCTGCCATGCAATTTTCCCCCTCCCACTTCAAAATGACAGAAAAAA
Source organism: Ploceus nigricollis (assembly GCA_013399945.1). Lineage (NCBI taxonomy): Eukaryota > Metazoa > Chordata > Aves > Passeriformes > Ploceidae > Ploceus > Ploceus nigricollis. Next base: position 516,151 of record VXBC01009131.1, on the reverse strand, counting down.
AAATTGGGTTCTGTGCAAGCCTACAATGAGAAAAAAATGCAGTTCTGCTTTCAGTGTTTTCTAGGTCAGAATATTTTCTTTAGTCTCCTTCCAGGATTGTTTCATGTTCTAGGTTTGCTGCCATCACTCCAACAGATCTTTCTTTTCCTGAGACAGGTTGTTTGCAGCCTTAGTCACTTTGGCACTTGAAGTCTCCACTAGGCTGCATCTCTAGATACCTGAGAAGTAGTTTGCTTTTCATTCCACTTCTCCTACAATGATTTGTGCGTCCTTTTTACACCTCAGAAATTGGTTTGAAACCAGTCCTTAGTTCCAACTGATCATTACCTATACAAGATGATGCTTCAGAAGAAACTGCTACCTCTTCTCTGCAAAATTGGATGTTATTTCATTCAGGTGCCAATGACAAACACAGAAGTAATCACTCGGGCAAATTCTCTCTTCAAAATCCAGGAGTTGCTAAGAATAAAACACCCTTGTGATATTGAATACAGGATCCTTAATGGAAGAGTTTATTATTCAGGTATTCAAATTTGGCATGAATCCGTCACCAGTGACTTGAAATTCTCTCCTCACATGTTTTTGGTACCATAATGGAATGGGAATTGCAGGGAGACAGGGGAGGGAACAGTAGGAAAGGAGTTTCCTATTCTTCCTGAGTAGACCATAGTTTGGCCCTTCCAGCAACCCCTGTGACTGTCCTGAATGTTTACACTCCACCAGCTGACCAATACCAAAAGGCTGAAGTGTTTTTTCTCTGCAGGGGCCATAGCCTCTCTGTTCAGCTCCAGGTTAGCATAGCTTCGAGAGGGTTTGTAAAAAAGAAGGATCAAACACAGCAAGGACTGTGCTCACTGCAGCCTGCTGCCTGAGCTGAGGAGATTTCCTCCCCTTGTCCTTCCTCACAGGTCTCCTTTGTGGGCAAATCAGCTACTGATGTCACAGTTTTCTACTTAATAAGGAGGCAATTTTCACAAGTAACCATCTTTCCAGAAGATCCCCAGTGTTCCTCTGGAAGGGCCATATCCACTCCCAATGTGATCATGCAGTTGGCTTTAGTGGTATTGAGTGGCTTCATTGTAGGTCTGAAATTGGCTGTAGGACTCTGTGAAAGAATTTTTATTCTGAAAAGCAGTGAGACACACATTAAAACCTCTATGTTTATGCTTTAAGCATAAGCCCCATTGTTTTTAGAAGAAATGGGAAGCTGAAATAATTAAAAGAAAAAAAAAAAAACAACCCCAGCATTTGAGTACTCTAAACAGTTTTCTGATGTTGTTAAAATGATTGTCAAAGCCACCAGTATCAAGACAATTTGCTACTGTGCATATGTCCATGCTACATGGAATCCATCATAAACATATTGCATGTAACTAATGAAGACTTTCTTGAACGAGTTCTTGTCTGGTAATGAAGAATGCTTATATTTAAAGCATGGGAACCTTTAGAGCATGTCATCTTTTATGGTCACATTGCAAAAAATTTACTAGACAAATAGTGAAGTTTTGGTAATGAGTGTGAGTTTGGAACATTTGTTGTTAAAGATTGCCTCCCTATACTTAAGAAAAGTTATTATAAATTATATTTTTCATTGTATGGGACCTGCACGCCTAAAAATTCCTCAGAAATGCTAAAAAAAAGATAAGAATATTGAAATTTTTTTCTGAATATCAAAGCTATATGTTAACAGCAAGCTACTTATGCTAAATTACATTGTGTAGTAGTTTTAGCATTGTCCTCTCTATATATCTGTTACAGATGAAAGTAATAAAATCCAAGAATCTTAAATGCTACAGATAAATGAAAACACTTTTTATTTGTGGCAGCTTTCTTGTTAGGCTCAAGTGTATTTTAAGATTGGGTGGGAGTCACTGTCTTTAATTTGCAATAGGGGGAAGAAAGTTACAGTCTTCTGTTTCTTTCTGTTTCTTTCTGAATCTCTGTAGGTACATGGATCACAGTCAAGATAATGATACCTAAAGGTTGTTCGAGGTCCTCCTAATCCCCCCACTTCTCTGTGGTACCAACCTGTTCCACTCTTCAGTCTTAGACAAGCAGTCATAGTCTACTGCTAACATTCAAAATTGTGCCAGGTAGGTCAGTTGGCACAAAATCTAGAGCCTAGGAGATTTCACTTCCTTTCCACTCTGGGATGTGCCTTGGGCTGGAGCTTGTGCTTCCTTTAGCAGTGCAGATGTTTCAGGCTCATGCTACAAGAAGGCCAAGATCAAGCCAGGGCCAGCTAGGGTGAATTTCCAAGAGAGCTTTTTCTCACATGTGAACCTGCTCTCTCTGCTGCTACACAGACAAGAGCTTAGCAAGTCCCCAGACACAGAATCTGGTACTGGCACATGTAAACCATATTACCTGTTTATGTAAAATATTTTTCATGTGCAAGTAAAAGGACAACCTAAGCCCCTAATAAAATCACAGCTTAAAACTAATGTTTATCTTTTTTTTTCTTTTAAATATTTGTTCCTACAACAGCATCCCTATTACAATCGTTAGTGTTTTCAGGGCCAAACTTTATTTACAGTGTGAAGGCTCATGGAGTGGTCCATCTGGCTCCTGGCTGGGAAGAGAACCTTTCATGCCAAAATGCACCTCTGAGAGAAAGCACACGGGATGTGTAATGGGGCTTAAGCTAGAAATGTCAAAACATTTTGCATATCCTCATATTTGCAGCATCAATCATGATAAAATCTGGATCTCTCTCAGTTTTAAATATTTAAAAATTGCATCATGTAACAGTTTATGAGTTCTGTCTTATTGTTTGCTACTTAGCAAGAAATTTCACAGCATCAAGACAGTCAGGCCTCTGCACAAAAGCCTATTGATTTCTAAATGAAGAGACCTTTTGAGGAAAAATATACCAAAACCTCTGAAACTGCAATTGAAAGCTCTGCAATGTTTGCAATGCCAGTACTTTTTATGAGGTTGTCACCAGACATGCTGATGTAATGGAGTATATAAGTAACTGGAGGGATGGTATTTTGTTGGTCTATCAGGCCAAATATCAATGGTGAAATCTCTCATGCATTTACAGTCCTGAAATCCAAAAAGCAGCTCTATTGCACATGAGGTCACAAACCTTGACTGGGTAATTGATCTGAATTTGGGCTTGGAGGTTTGTTCATCACCTGTAGGTGTTTCCTGTAGGTGTCCCCTATCCTGACTTGTGACGTGACACAAAAAAGAATGATCAAAGAAAAGTTTGTCTGTGAGCAGTGGAACCTCTAGACCTTGCCTGTTAAATTAATATTGAAAGCAAAACTTATGCTATGTACCTGATCCAGAGCACGTTAGCTGAGAAGGAAAGAAAATTAATAGTTTAAATGAGCAAAAAGTCCCAGAGCTCTCAGCATTTATAGGAAGTAAGGGAGGGGGGAACCCAGAAAACATCTGAAGGGTAAGAATTTCCAGATTGTGCGTAATAACAACTCAGACAGCATGGCTGATGTTAATGATCTGTGTGCGAGGGGCCCAAAGGTTGGCACATCTGAACTGTGCTTCCTTCTTACAGGAGTGACAAGCAGGAAATATTCCATTACTGCTCCAGTCAGATCTGTAATGACTTCTCTGCCTTTTTCCCTGCTGTAGGTAAAGGCTTACCCATGCAATTTCCTTCTTTTGTCTTCACAGAGTTGAGGATAAATTATTTCAACCTCTTTGCAGGGGGCATTTGAAACTAAAGTTATTTTTAGGGAGAAATAAATTCTTTCATGTAAGATGCGGGAGTTGTTGCTCCTCAGGCAGCTGAGAGAATATGAAAGGCACTTGAAGTCTTTTTAAAAGCTGGGTTCTGATGTTTAGCTTGAGATCAAAGAGAGAATGGGAAAAGGAGGGGAAGCCGAGTTTCTAGTAAGCCATCGGTATGTACAGCCTTGAATACGTGTCCTTTGAAGGACTTGCCATTACGTTTCTGATCTTTGAACTTTTTTTCTTATTTTATAAAGGTGAACTGAATTTCTTTTCAGTTATCTTATTGTGAAGCTAATGACTATGCCTTAGATGCCTTGAGAAGATTTTACAAATCTAAAAAAAGAACACAGTATCTGTAACTTGGTTATTTCACTCCCACTTTTTTTTGTAGGAAAAATGCCAATGTAGTTTTAAAAGATTAACATCTGAAAATATACTTTACCAGGTTTTTGAAAGCACAGTTCAGGATTTTGATGTCATACTATAATACTTTAACCCCAGTGCTGTTACTTCAGTAATTTATTTTGTTTGCAGTAAACCTATTTTCTTTTCAAGCTGTTTTATTTTTTGAGAGTGGAACAATTAAAATTTAAAATTCTTCTTGTTGCTGCTTTTACAAATACTTGCAAAGCCACTGCTGACTTGTGTGAAGAATAATAATCAAGATAAATGAGCTACTAATAGCATTTGCAACTAATGCAGATGCCAGCCAAGTGTCCCCAGCAGAATGACAAAACCTTCTTGTTGTTTTTGATCTAATGCTCGGTATACCACTTACCTTCTGACACTTTGAGGAAAAGCATAGCTAATGGTGTGCAGCTGAGGGGCAGTGCTGTCTATTTATCAGCGCATGTAGCAGAGAGATTGGTTGTGGAGCTCAGAAGCAAGCTGTATTGATCTCAGCTACACTACACTCTTATTGTTTCCTACACTTACCCAACCTGATATTATTCGCTGGAGTTAGGAATCAATTAGGGTTTATGGCTTCTGCAGTGGAAAATATATAATATAAAAGATATAATTTTCAATATTGTGTGGGATACAAAACTTTGGGGTTTTGACAAGAAATGGAACCCACATAAATAAGAAGCAATTTCTTTTAATATTTTCATATGGTAGTAACAGCCTCCATTAATACAAATTTTTCCTTTGTAGCTTTTTAAGACTTTATTGAGATGGGGAAGGAATGTAATTCCCATTATTTACAGCTTGTGAAATTGATGCAAGAGAGGGAAGAGCTGCCTTGCTCCAGGGAAGAGGTGGTTGAAGTAAGAAGAGTGGAAGCATACTTGCAAGAGTGGTTTGAGTGCTTATAAATATTGATGCAGTAGTGTCTTACATTGTGATGATTTCTGAGCTTCACAAATTCATGAGCTTCTTGTTATGTTACTACATGGTTTTGTCAATAGAGAATGATAGCTTTTAATACAAAATTCCAGCACATTTGCAAGCATATGGTAGAACCCCTGGAGAGGTGTTGATTTGGATCAAGTGAGCGACAGAGACAGAGATGATAACATGAGGGATTGTTTTTATTCAGTTTGTTGAGAGTTATTTGTTTCTTTCTGGGACAAAGATGGACTGATTATTTACTTACAACCTCCCCTCTTTCTTTGTTGTGTGCCCATGTCACACATCACAGGAATAGCATTAGAGCAAAATGTTCAACCCACTGACGAATCAAGTGTTCCAAGTAGGTTCTGTTGTCACTGTTGCCCAAGAAGCCTCAATGAAGAGAGGTGCAAAGCTGCAACAGAAAGCAGAGAAAAATGGTCCTAAGCTCAGCAGTGATTTTTTTTTTTTTTTTTTTACTAAGCAAACTGCTTAGTAAAAGCAGAGAATATCACTTAAGTGACTGGAAAATTCAGGTCCACCACCCAGCTGATGCAGATTTCTGTGGGATCTCACAAAGTGTCCTTGACACACATTGTGAGAAAGGAAGCAGGGGAAACTCCAATGATCTTTGGAAAAACACACATTCAGCTCCCTCCATGCTCGTAAATCCCTTGTTTGCCAGGGTTATGCTTCCCTGGGGAAGGAACCTGGCTAGTGAAACCCTGTGGGAACACTCCTGGAATCTCTGTATATATTGAGGATGTTATGGGAGCACCTTGGCTTCATATGGTTACATTCTTCAAAGGTTTCATAGCAGTCTGTGGTAGCTATGGCAACAATAATCACCTTAACACAGAAGAAAGCAAGCAGTTCAAAGGCACAGCCACTGGAAATTGAACCCATTATCATAGAGGTACCTGCTGACACTGCAGATGCTCATTGGAAGAGGATAGAAGTCAGTACTGATACAGGTGGATTAACTGTGGGAAAAGGACAATTGTACCTTCACCTCACCCATCCTCACACAGTTCCTGCCTATTATTGCAATAGTCTGGGACCTGGCAGCCCGGCACATATCTGTGAAAGAAAACAAAGCCTAAAACCTACTTATTTCTCTACGATCTCATTTCTACTGCACAATGTGTCCCAGTCGTCCAGAACTCTCAGAGGGACCATTGCCATGGCAGGTCTGACAGGTCTGGTGTTAGCCTCTGCTGACTGAAAGGCTGGAAAGGTGATGCCCTCAGTCCCTACAAGCTCAGAATAATGAAAACGGTAAATCCCTAGAATTGTTTATTTCTTCCTCTTGTTCCCTTGTGATGCTCCCAGGCTGCAAAGGCCCCTTTGGTCCTTACACCAGGAGGTGACCATGCAAACTCCTGAATCCAGAAAGAGGCAGAATAACCTTGCTGGGCAGAGCCCACCCTGCACAGGCACCTCAGGCAATGGCAATCACAGGCTTTGCAACCTACTTAAAGGTTGTTTTTTTCCCCACCTGTTTTTTATCTTTTAGTTCTCTCACTAGGTTTGCTGATGTGAATTGTCTCCAGGTGAACATACTGAATGCTTTCCATCATGGCTGGATCTTTCCCAAACCTCTCGAGATCCTTTTTCTTCCTTCTTCTTCCTTCTTCTTCCTTCTTCTTCCTTCTTCTTCCTTCTTCTTCCTTCTTCTTCCTTCTTCTTCCTTCTTCTTCTTGGGTTTGAGTGGTATCTTGTAATTGGGTAGAAAAATCCACATTGCGGAATCTGAGGGGTCAGTTATTGGGTTAGAAGGGAAAATAATTTAGGTGTCACTTCTTAATTGGGTGGTTTAGTTTTTGAATAGACTTAAAAGACCTTGTAACACAAGGTTGTTAGTAATTTTTTTGCTGTTTTCCTGCATGCAAGGTCTGGGTGCAGACAGTGTGCTGAAGTAGTGATAACAATAAAACAAGAATCTGAAGACTAAAAAAGTCCTGTGCGTCTCCTTTTCCTGACACAGAACTGCTCCAGAAGGGTCTCCCCCTGCCAGGGGAGCCCTGAGGGAGTGGCCCAACTTGCGGCCCGCAAAGCCATACTAACCCTTTGCCCCAAACCTACTTCGATAAAGTGTGATTCCCCAACTTATAATTGTCATGAAAGAAAAACCGACTGTAAGCTCTGATGACATTGATTTCTGCCTTCTCCATCCTTCTATCTGCTCTGCTCTGAGTTTATTTTGTTTATAGCATTCAAAACAAGTACCACTGGATATAAAGTTGGCAAGCAGACAGAGTACACCATTTTTTTAATAGTTAATTTCACTAAGTTAATGTATATTTTTCCTCCTGGCTATTTTGACAAAGATTGCATACAGTACATGTGAGAAACATTATAATGCAAAATATCCCCCAAATTGCTGCTGGTAAATGGTAGTGTCTATTTCCAAATATGAGCATGGCTAATTGGAGATAGGCAGCATCACCAAATAATGAGGTACCTTAAGTAATCTCTCTTTGAATTACAATCCAATCAGAAACAATAGATGAGATTATCCTATAAGTGAGAACATGCATTATTATTGGAACAGCAGTGGCCCAAAGAGTAATTTCTGGGCATTAAGTCTTCTCTGAGAAGCGCAGAAAAGACTGCATTTTTCTTGGCGTCATTGCCATACAATTTTTAATTGCAGCAATTTTAGTTTCTCTCCTGTTTTCCACGTTACACGTCTTTTGGACTTGGTCCCTCAATGTTCCAGGAATGTGGGCATTAACGTGGTTAGGTCAAGTTTTTCACAGTAATATTCCCTTAAAACGACTTTTTGGAATGGACAAACTGATTCCCACTTTGCTCTGCTTATTTCAGTCCAGTGGGATGCCCTCCACAGAACATATGCTTTTTCAAGTAGATAACAAAATAGCTGAGCTACAAACTACGGCTTAAAGAGAGGTCAAAAAAAGCTTCTATGAAATGCTCTCTAAAATGTTCTTTCCACAGTATATTTTATATTACTTTGTAATTTCCCACTTGCTGCTTACACTAATGGAGAGCTACATCCGTGTGAAATTAACTCACAGACATTCCTTTAGCATCTTTAGATGTCACTGAAAGGGTTGAAGGTTAATTTGGTATTTTTCTTAGCTTGTCTGTTGCTCACCTTCCTTCAGTCCCTTTTCTGCCAAAGCTTATTAAGTTCACAACTGGATTTATCCATATAATCATATCTGCTCTCAGGAAAATAAAGTGGGTTTGAGGCCAGTACTCAATTTTGTTCAGAGGATAATGGGAGGTTTTCTAATTTTTTAAAGAAGACACATAACTTCAAAGAGCAAAGAAAGCAAACCTGCAGTGTCTTATTTTTCATTTTTCAAGAAAACAGTGCAGTTCAGATGGTATTTAGGTGTTCTCCCCTCTCGTATTGAAGCTATCAGCTTTGGTTTTAATTGCTGATTTCTCTGTGGTACCTGTAACATATCAAATTAAGGCTTTGAAGGAAGGAGCCTAATGTCATCTTTGCAACTCATATACTGAACTGATCAAAAGCTCTTCAGTCTTTTCACTTAAACTGATTTAGGCTCATTTAAAAGTTGTGTGCAAAGATGTTCAGAATTTAGCTCACAGGGCAGATAACTTCATAAAATGGTCAAAAATACATTGTAATATCTATAGGGGGCACAAATTTTACATGACTGTTTGTAGACACTCAGTGGATAAAAAGCAGATCCCATCCTGTGATCCTGATGTCCTCCTTCACTTATTTCTTCACACTACTTCTGTTTTCTAGACTGGTGACTCACTAGGTTTTCTTTCTTTAGCACATCCTTATCTGAAGAACTATTGGACATGAGCTCTGATTATTTTCCCTGTTGCATCTTCAAAAATAGATATCTGCATCTACCGGTAAGAAAAAATACAAATACAAATACAAACAGAATGAAATCAACTCTCCCAGTTTCAGGACATGCAAAGAAATGCACTAAATATTTCCTCCATATGACTGTGTTGTGGGACCTGGGGTTGTATTTTGCTTCTGCTACCTGTATTTTAAGAGAAAAGAATGAGGAAAAAGAAAATCTGTCTTAGGAAGGGTTGAATGCTCTGATCACTGTGCAGAGTAGCATCACTTTGGAGGCCAGAGAAGAGCAGAACAGGTTTGCTGCTGTGTTGTTTTCTTGGCAGCTTGGGGTGGGAGTCCTGCCGCTGCCCAGCTGCTGCACAGGGAAGCTGGGTGCCAGAGAATGGGGCTAGATCTCATACAAAGGGACAGAAGAGGAGTAGGTAACTAAGATTAGAGGTAAATTTAGACTAAATTTTAGCTTTGATCCACAAATTTACTCACTATGCTACATTTCTGCAGCACAAAGCAGAGCTGAGTCTAGGAGTGTGGAAATAGCAGCATCTGCCTGTACACTGAACTACCCTTCCGATAGATACAGAGAGCACATTCCTTGCCTCTCTTCCCCTCCCTCCTCCCTCACTTTCAGCGTACAATAAGTGGGAGAATTAAGTTCCTTTTCATTTAAGGTCAGGGTAACTATTGGTGAGCCTGCAAACATGGAGAACTCCATTTCAACTTTTTTTTATTCTTTCTCAGAAAATTTTTGCTCTGCCTCTACTTTATTAAAACTGTGAGGCCAGATTTTTAGCAGGGGCAAAGTGATGTAACTCTGTGGAAAGCAATTAAGTTATGGGGATTTACACAACAGAGAATTTCATCCCTCCATCACTTGCATCTTATGCACCAATATGCCTTTTTTCCAAATGTGATTATGTATGTATTTGCTAAGAATCAGAGCTGACAGAAAATGCCAAGTGGTAAAAAGCACTGCTACATAGAAAAATAGAAGAAGAAAAAGCAGAAGAGGACAGAATTGCCCCAGCAACATTTTCTCAGTGTTGCAGTTTGCCAGCTTAATGATACATAATCTTAGTTTTAAAAACAAATCATGGTAATGGGGCCTTAATTTGTGTTTCTTTTATTTTTCTTTTTTTTTCTAATAGAATGCTTAAATATTTATTGCAAATGAGGGCACTTATATTTATATTTATGTATCACACACTGAAGAAGGCCTTCACTAAAAAATAGTTTCTTGCATGATAGTTGTTGCTGTATAGTTGCTCTGCTGCCATTCACTAACTGAGAGGCATCATGGACATCAGACTTTAACATCATTACAATTTCTGCCTCTTGGATGGGATTTGTGTTGTTTCCAGATTCTATTACTGGATGAGTGTCTCTGCCTTGAAAGAAAAAAAAAAAGAAAAAAGAAAAAAGAAAAAGGTATAAGCAATGTTTTTATTAAACCTTCCTCTTAGCTTTACACAACGTCTTTTTTTTTCATCTTTGTAGACTCCATGTTTTTTTAATGATTGCTCCATTGCTTGTAGAAAGTTGAGAGGATAAGAGAAGGAAAGAGAAAGCGCTCAGAATAATTCAATTTTCTACTTTGTGAAGAGAAAAATCTGTCTCTGGGCTACAGCTAAAAAATAATAAAAAATGATGTTTTCCTTTTGTAACTTCTAATGCATTTTATTTAAAGAAAAAAGTCCTTTTTAATCACAGATTTTTTTTTTTAAAGAAGTCATGTACTTTGCAAAATCCCAGAAGCAGGTGATGCACATACTTGAATTTGTAAGGAAACAAAAGAATTTTACAATGGAACAGACGCTGAAGAGAACCCTAATGGGGTTCAACAAAGGCAAATGCAGGGCCCTGCACCTGGGGAGCAATAACCCCAGGTACCAGCACAGGCTGGGGGCTCACCTTCCAGAGAGCAGCTCTGCATTTTGGGGGATGACCAGTAGACCATGAGCTGGCAGCGTGACCTTGTGGCCAGTAGAGCCAATGGCATCCTGAGGTACATCAGAAGAGTGTGGCCAGTAGATCAAGAAAGATATGAGAGACCCAAATGTTAAAGGCTAATGACTCAAAGAAATGGCCATTTACTAAAGCAGTGGGTGCTTTGTTAAGGTCTCATTCGCACCCTCCAATCAAAGGGGAAAAGGACAGGTTTTGGGTGTGTGATGGCGAAACCTCTGACCTGCAATTATCTCTCAGTGTTAACATTTGCTTAAGTTGAACACTCTTTTTCCTTAGAATGGACCACAAACTGAATACTCACAGGCATCAGTGTGATTTGACCTGGTTGTTAAACTGAGTCTGTGCCTCACTTTGGTATATTTATCCACTATTTATGGTTAAAGGGAAAACCCTTCTCAACTCATGTGGTTTAAATCAAATCAGGTTTGAGAAGTTTATTAATTTATTGACAGAATGTGATCAACTGGAGAATGGATAAATCACAGTATTAGTCACTTCTAAAATGTTAATAAGCACCTAAAGTTTCTAAACACCCTTCTTTTACTAATCCATGAAAATTTTCGTCCTGTGAAGACAGACGCACACATTCCAGTCCCACCTCTAATCACCCTGCTCCTGGAAATGCTCACATACTTTTGATAAACTGCTCATCAACATTACAGCATCCCGTGTTTTGAAGAGAGACATCCCATGTCTCTTTGCTGTAGCAGAAACAGTGTTCAGGACTGGTTCTGCTTTATGACTTGCTGAGGAATGAAAACTCCCTGTCTCCTAGCAGTTGTATTTTAGAGAAGGTGAATAATGATTATTGACACTTAAAATTACTAACAATTGACTGCTGAAGACAATGAAGCAAGTCTAATGTTAATGCTAATCATGGGTACAATTTAGGTGTGTTTTAATAGTAATACTCAGGGACTGATGCATTTAACTTCCATTAGTTTTAATAAGAGTTATGCACACGAATCCATGCATATCGATAAGTAAAGTATACCTTGTATGTAGGAAATTCAGGCCATTCTATTTAGAGCAAAGAATAATAGTTTAGTCAGAAATGGCTTTCTTGTTACAGGATGGCAATTCTCATTGGGAGGTTCTTTTTCAGATGCAGACTCCCCACTTTTCAAAATATCTACTGTTTGCTGCTATCTGCAAAGAGCATCATAAGATTTTTAAGCAGTCTGGTTTATTTGAGTCTGGCTTCTCAGTCAGGAAACAATCTTTTTGCTACTGAACTACAACTGACTAATCTATCTGGTGCCTTAAATACAAGAGGGATTCCTGCAGCAGTGTATACTTTGTCATGTTGGGTTGCTACTTGCAGGAAATTAGGGTTCATTTCATGAACTAGAAATAATAAGCTAAAGAATTTTAAGAGATCATTTAGCATTTTAAGGGTCTAGTACAAACTCATATTCTTTTAAATAAGACCATTCTATCCTTTTATTAATTTTCATATACCAAAAGAAGTAAAGGCTTATTTAAAATTCTGATTTCCACAACAAATGTAAAAAATCCCAATTCTTACAGGTTGAGGAAAATAGAACAGGTTTTAGAATGGAAAATTACAAGTGTACAGCAGACTTAAGATACTCCTCTAGTTTGCAGTTCAAGTTGTTTAACAGAATTAACAAAGGTGTCAAATGAGGGAAACAAAACTCCAAGTTTATTGTCCCATTGCTTCTTGCTCAGTTGAGTATTCTCCCTTTACCCAAGGCTAATAATATGCCTCCAAAAGCTCTAATGTCATTAAGAAGAGAAAAAATCCCCCAGGAGAGCAGTTCAGAGATGTTAAATTTAGCTCTGGCCCTGGCTCTGGTTTGCCGTTTTGAGGGGATCTCTCTCTTCTCTGCTGACTGCAGATGGAGGCCATGGAAAGACAGTGGCCACTCTAGACAAAAGTTAGTTTGTAGAAAAACCTTCCTCTGTGTCTGTGTGGCTCCCTGCACACCACCATCCAAGGGAACTGTTCTTTTTTACTACTTTTGCCTAAGGGCTTCAGATTTTCTGCTAAGATCAAGTATTTCTGGTTTTTGATCATGTTGGCTTTGCCATTGAAAATGCTTCAATATGGTTGGTAAATTGTTTGCTGTAAGAGGGAGAGTGCTCCTTGTGAAAAGCAGAGTTCCTTCACTCCAACAGATATATGACTTTTGTTTATTTTAGTGGTTTGGATTGTTTCTCACTCTGCAGTCTTAGTGATTTAGTTCCAGGTTTGCTAGGGAACAGTCTTGGTTGTGAGTATAGGAAAATGCGATGCAAATCATAGCTAGTACTGTTGTCTACATGATTTTCAGTAAAGGGCCCTTGGGAAGCATGTACTAAACAAATGTGTTAATATGACAGGACCTGTTTCATTGGGTTTGTGTTCTGAAAGACACGGTGAAATATGAAATTCAGCAAGCAGGTAGGATGAAGTAAATTATTTGAAGTGAGCCCCAGATGAGATAATAGCTCAAATCCACGAAAATCAATAGCAATGCACAAGGCCTTTGAGAGACCAAATTCTCACCGAAAACTTCATAAATTCTGTTTCTTTATTTGAGAGCTTCTATTCTGAGTACACTTTCAACCATATCACTAAAAGCCTTCCTGTTACACAGCAAGGAGTGATCTCATTTTGACAGACTCTGCCTATTTATCTTTATTATTTGTACTGGGTGAGTTAGCTCTGTTTGATAGAATTGACCATTATCAGAAAAACTTTTAAATTATGCTAAAGGCAATTTTTTCTTCTTTCTGATATTTACATTTACTATAATAAAGTTTTTTTAGCTTTGTATTTTATCCTACATATGACACATATTTCTGAAGTGGAATGCAAGCTTCTTCTTTCCATATTGTAGCTGTTATTAATGCCCTTCACTCTGATAGTCTTTATTAACACCATTTTTTTGTGTCCTTACAAGCAGCCTATGTATTTCCAGATTCAAAATTGTATTGATGTTTGATCAGATCTTTTGCCAAGGAGCAAGAGATCTCAGGACTGTAAGACTTTAGGAAGTGTTCATATCTTTAATATGCTTCAGATGATTAATATTAATAGCTCTGTTGCAGTGGAGACCATGTGGAGGTGGTTCACAATGTGCAGGATGGAGATGGGGACATGGCTCCAACTTATCCCTTCCAGTCACTGTGCCAAACTTCCAGTCAGTCTGAAAGGAGAGAAAAATATCTTCTCTTTAGTTCCTCAGCACTGCTTTTATTGCTTGTGATGAAAGCTAAGTAAAGATAATGACTATGTATGATCAGAGTTTCCTTAATATATATTCAGACTCCTGAAAAATATTATCAATTCTTTGTAGATCCTCACTTCTTTTCAAAGGTATCTGTTGTTAGAGACCCTTTTTATATATTTAGGGTAACTAAATCTTTAGCCTGCATTTGTATACATTGCCTTAATTACTTTCACAAAGTGCAAATGAAGTGGGAGTGCTCGTGTTTGTGTATTGTCCATTTAGTAAGTAGGTCATGCCAGTGGCATGCAATTGTGCTTATCAACCCTGTGGCAGTGCAAAGGCTCCCTGCTGCTGTGTTAATACTGAAGCAAAGCCAAGGGAGCTTATTTTCAAAGACAGACAGACGCTAATCCCACAATGACACTGTTTTATTACATTGTCAAGATGTCTGTGTCTTCTGCACGTGACATAAGTGGATGGGTATGGACAGCTGGGTGTCCCTGCTCAGAGCTTACTGGATGTGAGACAGGTGTGGCCTGGAAGCTGTAGCTGGTAGCATGTTGCTCAGAGCTCTGACTTAGGAAATAGCCTCTGCTGAGGTTACTCTGTCACATTAACCGGTGTCCTGCACCATCTCTGAGGCTTCCAGGCTGAGTTGGACTCAGCTACAAGCATGAGCAGCTCAGGCACACATCTTGACTTGTCTCTGAATGACCACTGGAAGACTGCAGGTGCAAATATTTGCAAATATTTGACAATTTTTTCCTGTCACTGTCCACAGTATCCTGCTCAGCTCAAATAGCAGGGAAATATTCTAGTTTGCCTAAAACCAATCAGAGAGAGCTGCTTGCATCCCTGTGGGTTTTCTTTTTTAAGAATGCAACCAGGAGTCACAGGCATGGTTTAGCAGTTTATTTCAAATGAACACAGCAGAAGTTCCTTTGCAGGGAGAAGTCTGACTTAAATTTGGTGTTCTTGTGATTTTGAGTGAGTAGAGCTGTGATCTGAACAGCTGGTCCAGATGTGACTTGAATTCTGTCTACAAACTGCCCGTTTTTGAAAACAAAAGTATTTGAATACATTAGAGTTTTTCACATACCGAAAAGCTATTTTGCTACATTCTGGAATATGAGCTAATTAAGCTCAGTTCTAGTTCCATTTAATTTTGATAGAAATAGATCATTTACATATTCAAAAAGATTTCATTTAGTAAAACCCAATTATTGTGGGTGAAAGAAATATGGGGTAATGATTCATTGCATTTACTGCTAGACAAAAATCTCATCAGACTGTTTAATAAAAAAATCGCTGCTTAGTGCCTAGTTAAGACACAAAAAAGCCATTGCACTGTTTAAAGCACATCAGAAGCAAAGAGACAATATAGGTCAGAAACTCTGCAAGACTGGAGAAACTGTTTTATTGAAGAAGAAACAATTTATATATTTTCATCACATTGAAACTACTGAGCTTATAAAAATCAAATGTTTAAAATTCTAAATTAGAAAGAGATACAGAACAGGCTGATTGTTGCCTGCAGGAAATCTTCCAGACTGTTTTCTGACATTCTAAATATAAAATACACCATATGAGAAATGTCTGATTCATTCTGAAGCCTGTGATGAACGTTTGCCAGGAACCATTGACCATTGCCTCATCTCAAGTGGAATCAAATTGGAAGTTTCACAGAGAAAGCAAAGACAGACCTCTGAAGTTCAGTATTTAATCTAAGTTCCTTGTACACCTTTCATCTTGCCTGAGCAGATAAAGCAATTTTTTTTTTTTCACAGTTTGGTGAGAAATGACCACTGTCAGCTGTACAGTGAGTCTGTAAATGTGGAAATATAATTGTTGGGAAACATGGACAGTGGATTGTTAGGAAAGTTTTCCACCCTCATTTTTTTCCATTCCCTCCTTTTCATTCAACCCTTTTTTTTTTTCCATGCAAAAACTGGGAAAAACCCACCCCAGCTTTTTGTTTATTTTAAAGGCATTCTGTCTCCTGAAAATGTTTTAATGAGACCTGTCTCTTTTCCTCAGTCTTTTGCAATAGGAATTTCATATAGAAGTTGAAGCTCTGCTGTTGAAATGCCAGAACACAACACTGGCATGGAAAGGACAGATACAAAAGTCCATAAACATACCAAATTTGAAGACTGTTGAGCCATAAAACACACACACGCACACTATCTTAAGGTATTTTGAATACTACATAATACAAAGATAATTGAAGCGGAATAACAAATTGAATGAAACATTCCTAAGCATGGAAACATAAAATCCTGTGAGATTTAATTCAGTCTGTATGAAAGTTAAAGAACAATAACAGACAAAGCAACATCTAAATGTGTGACATTTTTGCAGATTTGTGACCTGCCATTCATACTAACATTAAATGTGCAAACTTGTCAGCATTTTCTCATACATTTCCTGTTCTTTTCAGAAACTTCTGGGTTTATTGCTGGCTACTGCTCATGCTTTATTTGTGTGAAAACTCTCTTTCTTCCTCACAGAAAAACTAAAATATGGGAATTTCAATTTAAAAGGTCAAGTCAGTATTTGTTGCCTTTTAACTACAGCTTTCTATTGTAAATTGTTGCTGAGAAATTAATTGGAAAGAGCCAAGAGGGTATTCTTCATGACATTATTCCAGGGCGTAGTTTTCAAGCTGTTTCCTACAGAGACAGAAACACATTACAAGTTCTGTCCACATGTAAGATAGCATGCACTGGGGCATAATGATAAGCAGATGGCATTATTTGCAGTGGAAGTAATAGCAACCAGAAGCATTTCTGCCTACATTATTTTGCAAATGTTTTTATATTATGTTGTGTTAAAGGCTGGAACTTTATGTGCTTTCCTTTTCTAAAGCATAGGTATTGATAGCAATTGATGAGAGAGCTGGTGGCAATAAGTAAACAGAGTAGTTATTGGGAAGCAGGTGGTATTTAAAAACAACATAACCACAGAAATCACTAGAAAAAGACAGAATAAGATAGAACAAATACTAATGAAATGTTCCAGAAAATGGAGGAAAGATGAAATTGGATGATGGTCTTGTGATTAAAGATGTTGTTTCAGAAAGTCTTTACATGAATATGCCATTCAGAAAATCTGAAGCTTCTAACTTTTATTACCAATAATATTGCCTAATTTACCACCACCATCTGCCTGGCAATTATTGCTGGAAGTAATGCATCCAACGCAGATTATTTCAGAGAATGACTCTATAGTTCATGGATGCATTGTGAGATAGAATGTATTAGGGAGATTCCCAGGCTAGCAGAGACCTAAATCACAAATTTTACATACACATGTGCACACACAATTATATGCAGGTGTGTGGATAGGTACACAATATGTCTCTATGTGTGCACCTATACATAATAGTGTAGAATTGAGTCTTATGCCATTCCACCATGACAGAGTATTGCCAGGTTAGTCCAATGTTCCCCTCTTGAGACTTAAATAAATCTCTGTGTTTGAAAAGAAAATCTATTTAGAATATTATTAAAATACTTTCCTTTGCAAAGGAAAAGGTTCATTTTGTATGAACCTGGAGTTATATTTCCTCTAGATATATGTCCTCATGGCCTTCTGCACTTGGAGCTAGACTGTAACCTTTTTAGTGTGACCAATACATTGAAAGAGATGGTGCAGAAGGGACTTACATCTGTGGCAAGTCCCAAAGGGATTCAGCCTCCAAAGGGCCGTACGCAACAGTGACACCGTGACAGTACCGGCTGGAAGACTGCAACATGTCCTCCCTCTAGCACTGGCCCGAAACAGCTGGTGTGGGAAAAGGATGGGCAATGAACACAAGCCAGCCTGCTCCCTGCTGGGCTGTAGAGCACAGCTAGCTGCTTTCCTTCTTACCCCTGCAGGGAAGAGCAGGATGTTGTGCCTCCATGGACTTCAACAGCAGGACAACTTCAGACACTGTGAATTCACTGCAACTGTCAGCTGGGAGGAAGGACAGGGATGAGACCCTGCTGTACATCCTGCTGTGTTCCACAGAGGATACAGTCAGAGGGAGAGCCACCATACTCTTGGGAACTGGAGTATTTGGAGTGAAACAAAGTCTGTGCATTTGATCAGAACAAAAATGAAATTATTTTGGAACCAAGTGTGAGAAATATGCTGCCTCTGTAAACTCCTTTGTTAAAAACTCAATAGTAATAACAACAAAAAAAATTGATAATGCATACAGACAATTAATTTATGGTCTGTCCTGGGGTGACCATATCTCATGTTTTGGACATTGTTCCAGTGATTCTACCACTCAAATGTGATAACCTCTCAAATGTGATAAGAAGGATCACCAAGGTATTTTGGTATTCTTATTTGTATCATGGTAAGGGCAAGAGATCTGAGAACAGAGAACAGTCACTGCAGTGCAAAGTACAATCCTTGCACTGAATAGTCTGAGCAGGTGAAAGACTCAAGACTGGCGAAGGCTTTCATTTTGGGCAGGAGAAATAGAACCTCTGCCACAAATCTTGTGTTTCCTGGTGTCTGTGGAGTTTAGATTGCAGCCTAGAAAGACACAGAAGTATGTGTTCAGTTATGAGGCAAGCTCTCTAGCACTGAGAGCAATAAGAACTGCGTCACAAATCATTATCATTCTTGTTTCCATGAGCTGCTCAAGGATGTAAAGGGCCAAGCTAGAAATCAAATTAGGATCTACCAGATGATTTAGCAACAAGACTGACAACTGCAGTAACCTGATTTCCTCTCTGGGGTTCAGCTAACACCTCTGTGACTATAAAATGCCTTACAGAAATACAGGGCCCCTATGTTAGCTGTGTTGAGTACTCACTCCTGACTGGTTAGCCATGTCAGCATGGACATCAGCAAGGACAGCATTTCACTCTTTTTGCTGGCTCTGTCTGCAGTTCAAAGCTAGATGTGTAGCTGAGCTGCTAATGTGACACATGTCTGCCACAGTGACTTCAGCAGAGAGACTCTAAGAGCTAAGTGACAATCTGAAAGAAAAGTGATACTGTAAAGAAAAACCAGTCCTGAGGAAAGTCCTTCACACCTAAGATTAAGTGAAGTATTGTCTATGTCAACTGAACTTGTGCAATCAGAAAAAATCTGTAACAGAATGAAGAGAATTATTCTCTGTATTCAGAAGAAATTATTCTTTTGTATTCAGAAGAAAAAAAGAAATCAGTATAGGAAAAAAGCCAATTGTAACATCTAAAAGCTGTAACAATTAGTTCTTTAATATATGACCTTTTGAAGTGCTAAAAAAAAGCTATTTTAAGCTGGAGTTTTTTAATAGATGTGGACTGCTTAATTGTACAGAAGCAATCATGTAAAACTAAAAGACTGTCTTAAAAAAAAATCCTTTTCAAGTCCAACATCAATGTCTTATAAATTTGAAGTACTCTATTTTCATAAAAGATCCTGTACATCCCAGCATTGTACACAAGCCTAAACATAGCTGTTATATTGAGCTTGAAATCAATGAGGGCACTGCTCTGTAAACAAAGGAACAATTTACCCCAGTGAGCACAATTAAGTTTGTTTCAGTCTGGCATGTGAACTGTACTCTGAGTGAAAATCTTCTCACAGAGCTTCAAACCACAGTACATCTGTTTCTCTCACCTAGCTTGCATGGTTCCAAATGGCAAAGTATTAGCTAAAA
This sequence comes from Ploceus nigricollis, assembly GCA_013399945.1. Lineage (NCBI taxonomy): Eukaryota > Metazoa > Chordata > Aves > Passeriformes > Ploceidae > Ploceus > Ploceus nigricollis. The sequence continues at coordinate 496,503 of VXBC01009131.1, read as the reverse complement.
ACCAAACAAGATAATTTTTAATACATTATGCTTCCATGAAATAATAAAGCTAGATACTCTTTTTAACAAATTGATATCTAGCTATTGACCTACCATATGTGACAATTACTAAAATTTAAATAGAAAATATTATTTTAGGACTTTGCATGTGAATATGTAAGAAATCTATTGCATTGAAGATGGAGCTTTTGTCATACAATTCAGAAAATATGTAAATAATGACTTTGAATATAACTGTACATACAGGAGGAATACAGCAGGATCAATACATATAGTCTCAAACACCACCCTCATTTTGATTCTTAAAATCTTCTCTTCCTTGACATATAAGTGATATACAGAAAATCCTGGGTTACCCATGGGATATTTTTTTTAGCAATCCTTATGACTTTCAGAAGATCAAGGTTGTATCCATATGTTCTTGAAATTTTCCCTGCAGTGTTTTTTTGCAGCCATAAGTGGAAAGTGAATTGCAATGGATTTTATAGGAGCATGTGGGTTAAAACTGGCTGAAAGACTATAAACAAAAGATTATGAGAGTGACTAGGGGAAAAATATCTAGTAGGGTAATGAAGGGTGCAGATTCAGGATTGCTCCTATTTAACATCTTCATTAGCAATCTGGAAGAAAGAATAAACAGCATGTTAATGAAATGCACAAATACTAAATTAGGAGGAGTCACAAATACTACTGAGGACAGAAACAAAATGCAAAGGCCCTAGGGAGAAATGTGGCAGGAAATAACAAAGCAAGCCACTACTCACAAAAAGCATACTAATACATTAAACCTAGAGCAGTGTGAATCAATGAGGGAAAATCCACAGCAGCAGTAACATTGGAAGAGATTCTGGGAGCAACATATTAGATATGTGGTGCAATGTGACATGCTGGCAATAAAAGCCAATATATTCAGTGGCACATATGCAAAGGCATAAAGTCATGGATCAAGGAGGCTGTAGCTTCTCTAAATATTTCTCTACCAACAGAAAATGGAATATTCTGTTATGAGAACACAAGAGTCTTGATACTGAAGAAGACCCCCCAAGTCAGCATAGCTATGCTCAGTTGAAATATTAAGTGTTTTGGTTAGAAAAATTCTGCATGAAAGAACAGGGAAGAAGTGATATATAAATTTATGGAAAGCCTCTGATGAGGATGAAGTTGAAGATGGGTTAACGGCAGGAAAAGTAACTGGCTATGCTCTGAAAAGTTTTTTTAACATTTTTTCAGATCAACCACATTTTCTTCTGTAATGAAAGTTAGCAGACAACAAGCTGGTACATAACTTGCAAAAGGAAAATAATGCACACTTTCTTATTGGTAAAATATTTTTTCCCCACTCATCACCTACATATAAATTGAATGAAAGAATATATTTTGAAAAAATTGGGATCAAGACAGTTCCTCATGCTGTGTTAAATTTATACCTGGTATCACCAGAAAATTGCTTGGTTTGCTTGATTTTTGTTTTGGTTCTGGGTTTGTTTTTTTTTTTTTTGAGAGGTAAGTAGGCCTCTCAGAAAGGAAGAGAAAGAGAAAATAAAGTTTATCCTCATTTTTTGGTGAGTTTTCTTAATGGGACCTAAGTCTGTATGTTGCATGAGTAGACATTTTTTTTGAACAAGCAAAATGTCCTTTTTTTTTGCAAGATGGAGGGATACAAAGAAAAAGAACAAAATACGAAAACCAACAATAAAACTGGTTGTGCCATTAATGTAATTCATGCTACATTTTTGGTTTTGACACTGCATGCATTCTAACTGTATCATACTTTTCTACAGTTCACCCAGAATCTAGTAAAATTGTAACCGAATATACTCCGTTAAATCATGCAGTAAACAGTACAATGACAATGAAACCATAACTGATTAAATGTCCTTGATCCTGGGAGTGATGCTGCTTCTACAAAAGGAGAAATTGAATTGATTAATACTGTTCAGTTCGTAAAAAATGGGAAGGCATAGTTAATATTTATTTTTATGAACATTCATATAAATACACTCAATAACATGAACAATATGGAAGAATGAATGATCACTCCTCATTCTTTTTCTTCTCACAATAAAAGTATGCAAGAGTAGAAAATGAGAGATCAGCCAGCTGGTGTAAACCAGAGGAAAGTGTTATTCTACAGTATGTGTAATTAAGCCTCAGAACTTAGAACTCAAGAGGATGGTGCAAAAAGAGGTCAAAGAGATCATGAAAGATACAGGTATGGAAGGGCACTGAGAAGAAAGTTTTACATGAAACTTGTTGCTCTGAAAGTCCCTAAACTTCAGTTTACCAGGGCTAAGCATTAAGACCTTATGGGTCACTCTGTGCATACTCACTGTCTTACGCTGCTGCGTTCGTGTTTCTACCCACACACCACATATGCTGTAGGCCTTCTACTATTAAGCTGACCCAAGGAAGTATTTTTTAAGCTAAAAGTTATTATTAAGCAATAATAATCACTATGAAATACCCTGTGAAGGCACTTTTTTAAAAAACAAGTGAAATAGGGGGGAATTTTGAAAGCATACATGTGCACACACACAACAAGGGTTGGGAAAACACCAGAACTAGGAATTATAAATACTTTTTGGAGGAAGAGCAATGTTAACTGGTTGCCATCTTACAAACTGCTGTTTTGCCATCAGGACCTGCATTAGGGTGCAAACACTAAGGTCTCTGAACAACTAAGAAACAGTCTTGTGCTTGAAAAATAACCTAAATGTCAAAGTACTTTAAAAATTTAGTCTTGAGGGACTTCTCTCCACAAGCAGTAATGTATAGGATATATTGTATAGGATTGGTAATAAAATTTTGTGGTTAATAAAACACTTTTGGGAGTTTTAAGGGGATTGTATAGTGACACATTTTCTAGTACACACTAGGTCTAGTCCAGGCCAAAATCAAGCTTGTTTTGAAAGATAATGTGGAACTGGGTTGTAGCAAGCCTTAAGTGGTGGGAAGGGCCTTGCTCGGAAAAGCTAAAATCCAGCAGATGCTCTTGGGTGTGCACGATTGCTTCTATAACTTGCTGTGGGTTTGCTAGATTTATGCATCTGTCTAGCTTCTTATGCTAGATGGAAGAAAATGTGCCTCTCACACTGCATCAGTGAAAAAGCAGGACATTATATCTAAGGAGTCTTAGACCCACTTCCTCAACTCTTCTTTTTCTATCTCCAACACCCCACAGATGTTAAAAACTTTGTTAAAACTGTTAGATTTTTTTGGTGGGTTAAATGTACATTTCAGTTCTCTTTGACAGGTGAGGAGAATAATTCTAGGTTTAGAGGTTTTTATAAGGAAAGCAATAGCAAATATCTAAAAATAAGTAAAAGACTAACTTAATGCACAACATATAGTATATGGTAAGTATGATCCCAGAGGGAAGATTAACAAAGATGTCATAAATTGCAGGCTCTATCTTATTAATAGTAGGCTAGAGATATTACTGGGACATGAAATAGTTTATTTAATTATTAAACCTATTTGGATTGACAAGGCTTTTGACATAATGTATTGTATTTAATGCAATGTAAAAAAGTATTAATAAAATATCTGGTTTCTGTGAGAGGGTGAAGTTTTCTTTTTTATGTGGATTCTGTTAACTCAATTGAATTACTTTTTCATAATATTTTCAGAATGTATTTAGATAGAGACCTGTGTAATTATATTTATTATTCCTGTAAAGGCTGAATAAAAATATGTGGGATAAGAATATGTAGTAATTTTGTTATCAGACTTACTGCAGCCTTTTGAGGAGCTATATCCCTACCTGTACCTGCACAGGTGTTTCCTGAAGAATATTGGTCCTTAATCAGTGTATTTCAGACTGCAAGTGTATGACAGTGCCCTATTTTTATAGGAGGATCCACTCAGTTTGATTCTCATCCCAGAAAAACATCCTCATTAGCTCTTGTTGTGGGCTGGCACTTGTTACAAAGACAAACTGATAGAGAAAGGAGACATAGTAAATAAAAAATGTGCATATCATTGAAGCCACAGACAGGCATGTTTGGGGAAGTGAAGATGCTAATTCATATGTGTGTAAGTTCACCTATTAAGTAAATAAAACCAAATAATATTAAACAACTTTGATTATGAATGAGGATATTTGTATCAAATTCCTTCCAAGAACTATTCAGCTTTAAAAATTCATTGAAAGTTTATTAAAAAATTGTCTCACATGGACAATTATGCTTTTCATGGTAAGACATTTCAGCTTGGTATTTCTCTATATTTTTGTGTCTGAAAGTCATTGCTTTTGTCTCCTTTCCAGTTCTTCTGCTCCAAATGACTGATTCCTCGTTCTAGGCTTCATCTGGCTCCAGCTGGTTCCTCTGGAAGAAGAGGTGCAGGATGCTGGTGCTTGTCTTCAGAGGGGCAAGGTAAGCCTGGCAGACTGGTAGGTAATGGTGCTGGGAATGGAGAATGAGGATAACTTCTCTGCTTTCTGAGCCTGATCTGCCCTGCAGTACTTACACAGTTTGTGGTTGGTAGATAGTTTCACCACATGACTTGACTAAAAAGAAGCTCTCTAATACAGAGATTATTTTTTTTCTCTGTGGCTGAGATTGCTGCAACACACAGGCTCCTTGGCTTAAGCCAAATTATTAATACAGCATTAAAGAATATTTTGCAGTTACCAGTTATTTTAATCTTTGTACTCAATTTTGGCCAACAAGTCTCGGCACCAGCCATGAGCTGTAGATCATAGTAGGTCCTGATTTCTCAGCTCCCTGAAATGTTAAAGACTTATGCCAAAAATAGATGAATGCTTCTTTATTGCATCCCCATGTCCTTTTCCACTCAAGTAAGGAGCAGAAGATGGGCACACTTACATACTCTGTCACTGGGTTGTGACTGTTGCAGTAGAGTATACTATTTTAACCATAACAGCAGCCACCACTTTTTAATACAATACATATATCTATAATACACTGCAGCAAATCTATGCTAAACTTAATACGTAAATGTAAAGATAAAACACCCTGGGAATTAACACTAGAGGAAAGAAGACCAAATTCTTGCTGTATAAGCAGCATGTCGATTTTTCTTCTGACACTTAATGTTTTGCTATGATTTCTTGGCATTCAGCACAGCTCCCCAGGGTATCCCAAGTGCAATGCTTAATACTTGCCAGGTAAGATCCAAATGATGCTGAAGTGTGACAACTTGTATGTGGATTTATATGTCTGTTAAGCTGTCAGTGTAATTATCATATTTATTTAAAACATTTCAACCTGTTTGAGAAATTAAAGGTACATAATATAATTTTTACTTACTGTGGGGTTTTTTTTTTTACATTGCCACAGTTGTGTAAAGTAGCCATATCATATGTCCATGATAACCCTGTGTTTTGTGCTTTGTTCTGAAGCTTTATGGTAGCAGAAGACTCAAGACTTCATTTTTTAAGGCTCAATACAGTCGTTGGGCATTACTTTATATCCCTTTGGCAAACACATATCCAGTACCCTTTACTGTCCTTGGGAATTATGCATAGCTGTGAATGGGAGGACTGATAAGCACAAGTGTTAGAAACACATTATCTTGAAGTTTTGCATATGTTTTGGAAATTTATACTCTACTGCACGTGTGAAATAATGGATTTGTTTTTAGATAGCTTATCAACAAAAATAAAGTAGTCCATACCATAGATAAAGAATTAATAGTTTTCGAGCACTTTACTTTGTCTGAAAATCTCGGAATTTTTAAACCTCCCTGCCAGAAAGTAGACACAGTAAAGTGTTCAGATAACAGCTTCCTATAGCTACATGTTGTAAGTGTGTAATTAAAGAAACACAAGTGTGTTTCTGTTCCATTGCTGGAAAATAAATATATAACATTGATAAAGTGTATGTACATTACTAATCTGCAGGAAAATTATTCTGCCAGTTACCAATCTTCAGAACTGTAACAAAATATAAATCACTCTTCTGAATTACATCTAGGCATGTGCATATTTATTGAGATTTAGTCAAAATTGAGCAAAAAAAAGTTAGTTCAACAAGCTATCTGTTTGAGATGATCAGGATTATTATTTCATGACAGCTGGGTCTGAGTCTGAGTCTGCAAAAGACTCAAATTTGGCTCATTTAGAGGGCAGCGCTGAAGCAGACATTGCACTGGCTTCAGAGGATATAAGCAGATGCTTTAAAATTAGCACATCCAAGCACTGACCAGGATATCATATTTCCTCTAAAAAGAAATTAAATATTTTAAATCTATTAAGGATGTAACTCCATTGTAATCTATTTCGTGTTTTATGTATATAGTTTAATAAAATGTAATACAGTGCATACATGCAGTTAACGAAACTGACATGATTTTTTTTTAATGTTATACTGAATTAAACAATATATTGTAGCAAGAAGTTTAGTTTACCATCTTGCATAGGAATTGTTATGTCAGTAGCCATATGATGCTATGAAGTATCAAAGGACATTAAGAATTCATTCTGGTGTGTGTGCATATGAAATATGCTTCCTTGTTATATATACCTAGAGTGCATAGAAACAAAATTATCTCTCCAGAAAAAAATTGCTTTTCTTTCACTTGTACACATTTGGAGTTCAGTTTATAAATACATAATTTTCCAGAAGATAATGTATATATCCTCTGTTTCTAATGCTGTACTATTACTAAAGGCAGTCATTATCAGGACAGAGAGACAATCTCTGTTTGTTAATGTAAATCAGGTAAATATCCTGCTTATCCTTTTTGAAAATAAATAATGTAAATCAGGCACTTAGGAGGAGTCCTCTGGGTAACATCCCCTCCTACAACTCAGTTGACCAAATCCTTTTTTCTAGTAGGAAAAAGCATCTTTCAGTGGTTTAATTAAGAATTACCTATATATTAGAGTACAGTCTTCAAATAAGTATGCAGAAAGCTGGAACTAGAAGATCTTTAAGGTCCCTTCCAATCCAAACAATTCAGTGATCTATTATATGATCTAAATACATGAAGAAATAGTCAAATACATCATCCAAAAGTTGTTTGTTTGTTTTTGGTTCTTTTTTTTCCCAAAGAAGCCAAAAGAAAAAATGTGTTTGTGTTTGTGATGGAGACAGAGGTATCTGTGAAATATAACCAGATGAATATTAATGTTATTAAATAAAAGGACAATATGGAGAATTTGCACTAAAAAGAAACCCAGAAAAATAAAAACATGAAGAAAAAAGGCAAAATCAACACAGGCTATTAATAGTGCTTCTTAATTACTTTTGGTACTTGCTAAGCCTCAGATCTCACAAACAATTCTGTCAGTAAATGTAACATTATGGAGTCCTGTAAGCTGACAGACAGTTTTGCCTGGCTACAATTATTCCTGTGAATACGTGTAAGCTGGGTGAGGAGGACCCAAGCTCTACTGAAATCAGTAAGAAGACTCTTGCCGACTGCAAAACTTCCATATAGAAAGTGAATTAGAAAACCTTGCATATGAAATAATTAATATCATAAACACGAAGTAGAGCAGATTGAATTATCTGTAGCACAACTCTGTAGAGAATTAAAACTCTTTAGAGATAACTTCCAATAGTGGGATCCTTAAAGGATAACTTTTAGCTCCTAACACCAAATCCATTTAATAGGAAATGGCACAACAAGGTATCACATGATACCATCTAATGTATTACAGTAGGAATTGAATTAAATGGTGATTAATTAATTACAGAAATAACAGATGATAGCAATATCTTTAATCAGAAGTGATTACATTATACCAAGATCAAATAACATGGTAAAGATATGCATTTGAATAAATAATATCAGTTAACGTGCACCATTTATCTGCTGAGTAGAGGAGGACCACGAAGTGGCTGATGAAGTATCCTTTCCTTTTTTTTTTGTTTTTCCCCTGGATAAATAAGATAAAAATGGGTAAATATTAAAGGGGCATAAGCTGAACATCTGAATTTCATCATAGTTATGCTTTCCTCCAGTTACTCTTATCTTCTGCAAGTTATATTAGAGTATAAGCTCTCTTTTTCAGGCCAAAGGTGTATTTTTTGGTTTTAAGTTGTAATTCAAATTGCTTTTGCGCAATTTGAACAAAGAAAAAAAAATTTTTTTTACCCCATATTTTACGAAGATTTGGAACACAATAAATACAGGATGTCATATTTATAATTACAATTTTCATAGGAGAAGAAAACCCAAAGTGAAGGAATTTAATTTTGAGTTTGAAGGTTTTTAAAGATAATTAATTAATATTTATTTGAGAGTTTGTTGTATTCCTTTCCCCTGTACAGATTTGTAAAATTCATTTGGTTGGAAAATCATAAAACACTGTATCATTTATGTTTTATGTCATTCTCAGCACCTTAAAATCATAGATGTTTTCTTGTCTTAGCAGTTCAGCCTAATTATTGACTTTGGTGCGAGACTTCTTCCAGAATTTTGCCCCAGATTATATTTATAAGAAATGAGGATGACTTCCAGCCATTAAAAATTTCAGAATGGCAGGACTGAGTAAATCCTTAATCCTCCTAATTCATCTCTTCTTAAAAAGTTCCGTATAATTACAGACAAAAGGCATTTTAAACCTATAAAGATTTGGTGTCTTTAAACAGGCTCATATTGCACATTCCAGGAGAAACATCTAAAATCACTTTTGAAAAATTTAGGTCAGTATATAATTAGAGCCCCAAGTTACCCGAAAGTATCAAATTTGAGCTGTGTAATGTTAGACACATGCCTTGACAGTTTGGCTATATTCAGTGGCAGTTCGAACTTTCAAATGCATGCCTGTGAAAATAGAAGGGAAAATAAACTTCTAAAAATCACAGCAGAGTTTCTTCCTTTTTTATTTTTTTTTTTTTTGTGCATCAACAGCAAAATGCTTTAACTAAATATATTTATAGTAAATTTTGTGATCCTGGTACTTTAATGCCAAAGTACAAACTTGTCATAGTACCCTCCAAGTGTGAAAATGTAACTGAGAAACTAAAGAGTGGGGTACTTTACTCATGTTTCTGTTTAGAATTCACGGCACAAAGTGTAAAATCAAAAAAACATGAACAAAATCTTTGTTAGCCCCTGGAGATATATTCACTGTTTCTTTGACTGGAGAAGGACTGTTACAGGATTGGTTTGTCCTACTGCCACCCCTAAAACCCAGGGGCTTTGGGAATTGTCATGTCTGGAAGACGGAGACCATCAAAAAATGGCTTTGCTTTGACAGTCTACATATTCAGCCATCTTACTCTTGTGACCATGCCTCGAGTGCATGACCCTTGCATATAGTTAGAAAAACCTGACAACTTACATTCTTATTTTAATCCTACTTGGGATTTCTATGAAGACCTAAGGCACTGCTGACAACTTGGTCTAATAGACATATTGCTGATCTGCAGTCTGAGAGGTGTAATTTCTATTTCCTTTGTCCCATGATGGGAAAATTTTGTTTCAGATCCTGTTTTTGCAGAATGGAAGGTATTGAAACTTATTTACTCCTCAAACCAATGCAAAGTTATCAGTAAGTGTAAAATAAAATGTTCTGTGACAAGAATATAATGTGTTTCCTATGGATAGCTGTATTTGATGGTGTTCAGTTCTGTCTAACAAGAAGCAAATGCCAAAAGAAGTTTTATCTTACTTAGATGCAGTTATAACATCTCTCCCAAATGCAAATCAAAGCAGGGTTGAATTCATCCTTTATCTTTTCCTTAACATGGGCACCAAGAACCTCTTTCCACTATGTAATTTCTCAATATTTACACCTTTGGTAGAAGTGAGTCATCCACAGCACATCTTCCCCTCTGGAAAAAAGTGTGTAAATATGGCCAACTCATTTAAAACCTTCTGGAAGGACTCACATAAACATATGCACTTCGTGTAGGGTCACAGAAGTCTCAATTCTGTAAGGAACTGGGCAAAAAAATACAGAGAAAATACCACCCCTGATACGTAGCCACTGAATCTAAGATACAGAATGGCTGTACAAACCAGGTTATACCATTTTACTGTAAATTTTATGCTGGCATTCATTGCTTTAACAAAAAGACAACCCATAATCTCCAGTCCACTTTAAATACATGTATTACCCTGCTGTGCCGGTGTAACACATTTCAGCTTTCTTTCTTGACATCCCTATTCCTTTAGAAAGAAAGCCTTTTACCATTCAGGTGCACTCCAAAAAATGGCCTCTGAACCTGAAGTTTGAGATGTGGTGATAGATCATCTGATAGGCTTCCAAAGTGAGCAGCCACAGTAGGAAAAGTTTCCTCTGGTAAAATGCTTTAGATAAAATAAAATGAGGGCTACTTTTAGGTTAGAAGTACTGGCATTGTCCTGGGGAGGGTAAGGCAGAACCTCCTGCATTAGATGAGCTATCTCTTCAGTAGTTCCAGTCCTGGTGGATAGCAGTGACCTCTGGCTATCTGCACAAGCACTCTGCTGATAGAATAACTGAAGTGGGTTCTGATTTATTGAGAGCTCATCTTTACATGGCCCTTGTATGCTCCTGAAACACTCCCCACAAAATTTGCTTCTCCAGTGAGTTTATATATATACTCCCACACGTATGTGAAAGTGTATCTTGTATCACAAAAATGCACATGTATATTACTAGCAGAAAGCAATTGTTTTCTTTTAAGTGATGATCCATTCCCCCTAGAAACCTGACTCTTCTACAGGAAACCCTCCTAGGACACTTTTGACTTCAGATATGATGCAAAAGTCTGTTTGATACATATTTGAGGATTTTCCCTTGGCATGGATCATAATACTGACTTTTCAACTTGAATCAACCTTAAGAGGAATTACTAGAGGTAAAAATGGTTCCCTCTATGTCCAGATTGCGCTTAGGAAAAGTGCATTCTTTAATTATAAATATATTACATTACCAGAATCTCTGGTAAGCTTCACCATAATGTTCTTTAAAAAGGACACTGAATTTTATGTAAATTACGTAATAAAATCAATTCAGTGGTGTGGTTGAGTCATCCAGACCAAAAATCAATAGGTTAATGAGTTTTAAAACAAGCAGAATAACTTACAGCTCTCTGTAGTATTGATAGCCTGAAGATCCATTAAAGTATATTTGCAATTTCATTTCTACTACTAATTTACTTTACAACTCTCTCTATAAAACGCTTTCAGAAAGCCGACCAAAGTAAATTCAAAGACCACCCCTACTAAACAAAAAAATGCTTTGTGTTGCCATGTTTCTGGGAAAAATAGAAGTGAATGCTAGCCAAAGGAATTGTATATTTTTCTTCTAGTTACCAAAACATATTTTAAAACTGCCCTGTGCTAATAATTTCTGCTTGAAATATTTTCTTTTGTAACTAGATCTTGGATTCCTTTCTCTTTGTCAATCACTTAGGTTTCAAGTTTAAATATGCAAGAACACAGAGCACAACAAAAGAACACACTAATCTTACACTGTCAAAAGCAGATCCTCTTTCTTATTCCCCAAGGCCAGACAAAACAGAGCTGGGGTAAAACATTAAATACAGTGAAGCAAACATACATATTTTCTTATCTCTTGCTAAAATACAGACCTGATATGTAAGGAAAAAAAATCCACACAATTTTTTCTTTCCCACAGTTTTAGTTAATTGCAAAAACAAACAAGTAAACACATTCCCTTAAAACTACATGAACAAATTTTCAGAGTTTTCAATGCAACCTCTAATTTTGCTGGAGTGGGTAGAGCCACCTGCCATTCTGCTGCACACTTGGCTGGTAATCTGTACATTGCACAATCTTACAGAAATCTATGAAATAGTGTGCTCAGTTGTGAATCTAATAACGTCCTTCCCTTGGTAAAAGAACTCCTTCAATAAATTGAAGTCCTTTGGACTTTCAGCCCCTTGGCTCACTTGCAAGTATAGTCTCATAAACAATTGTAGATAAAACACGGAATGTCTTCTTAAAGGCAAACCATTTTCCTCTTAAATACTGCACACAATACATCTTTTTAAAGATGCTTTTTCTTTTATATATTTACTCCAGCAAAGTGTAGCCTTGAACATTGTGGCTTGCCAGACAATTTCCCGGGAAGTATAACTGAAAAACTGGAGTTCTTAAAAACCTATTATCTGCAAAGAGGCACAAGGGTAAAGAAAAAACTCATCATTACAGATGAAGCTCTGTAAGTCAGTTATTGTTTCTATTCTGCTTTCAGTGTACCAGCTTCACAATGTTTTGGGGTTTTTTGTTTTATAATTCTAATTATTTTTTTAAGGACACAGTTCTGGGCTTACACATCCAAGAAAATAATACTTCCATTCTACTAAGATGGAGGTGTAAACATCTAGTATAATGAATGAGTAATGATAATAAGATGAATTTGCTGGTTTTCTTCAGGGAAAAAAAAAAGAAAACCAAAAGATTGTGAAACCATGGCAGAACTCATAGCCCATTCTTCAAAATGGGAGTTCACTAGGTTCAAGAAAGACCTTTCTGCATTGGCAACCAAATTGGCAGTCCCGTCTTGAAGTCCTATTATATGACCTCACCTATCACGAAAATGCTTCTGGTGCAAAATTTCTGCAGGATTAATAAGACTCATTTTTCCTTTATCTGTTACAAAAGAGAAAAATTCAGGCCTCAAGAGCAACGTTATCATACACCATACTGCACAGATAGCTCAGTGTAAAGGAGTAAACCAGTCTTCCAAATTAGCCACTCAAAGATTTTCTGAGGAGCTTGTATCAGAAATAAGGATGATATGGAAAGAAATGGGCAGACTTACTTGTAATGATGTTTTTTGCCACAATGACTTATATAGGTATATACATATGCAGCAAAACACATGCATTTGTGCACACACCTAAGTAGGCACAATGGTCTGAAGAGTGTTTCTAACTTTATATAAAGTTGCTTCTTAGCAGAAAGCAAAATTAGTCAGTAATTTCTGCTATTGCTCTCTGTGCATGAATTAAGTAATCTTTCTGTCCTGCCTTTCCTTCTTCTTGCCTGTAATATTTGGTGCTGTTGTTTCAATAATTAGTTGATTAGTCTAATAATTACAAATTACTAAAAAAATTTTTGCCTGAGACATGTTTGAGTGATTGTCACATCAAATTCCAGTTATTATCCAAGTACACATAACCAATACTGCTCCAAGATAACTCAAAACTGAAAGAGTGTGGTGTCAATAGTTTTTTTGGTTGGTTGAAGAAGATAGGGGAAAAGAGCATACATCAAGCTACAAACACAATACTACCTTTTTCACAAAATTTCACAGAATTTGCATATTCTGATGACATGCAGATGTTCTCCCAGTTTGTGCATCTTCTTTGATGAAAATGAAAGCAAAAGTTTTAAATTCTTTTTCCCAATTCATTTCACTGAAAATCTGATGGTGGCATTGAAATCTTTACAACGGTGAGAAAACAGACTGAAAAAATATTTGAATTTAATTAGTTAGAGCAAAAATCTTCTTTTAAATTTTACCAACCAAGATGTTAAGGAACAAATAGTTAAGTGCCTGAGCTCTTAGGGGGAAAAAATGTTCAAAAAGTGCATAATATAATTGCTTGCAGATTTAGTCTTATTTGAGATCATTCAATTTTCTACCATAAAAATCAGTGACATAGGTTGTTTTGTTATTGGATAGTCAAGGTGATTATTTTACACCTGCAAACTAGTAAGAGTTGTGAGACTGTGTGGGACTGATATTAGTCTGTGACTAATATCTAAGGAATAAAAATATCTAAAATTCAGACATTCTCAGAACACCTGGTTTACCAGCCTTGGTTCAGGACTCCAGTCAAAATTCCCTGAAAGAAGAAAAAAGAATACCACAACACATTAACAGTGTTACTTTCCTCTGGTCTGGAATCTCCTACCAAACTGAGGCCTGAGCCTTTTTTCTTTGATGGTGTTCATGCGTGAATGCATGAAGTGGACATAAACAATTCAACAGATTCTCAGCACAAGTGCTACAGATTTGTGAATCAAGCATATTTGTCTGGAGGCAAATTAAAATTCTGCTAAAACCTCTGAGATTAAATCAGTAAGCTCTGAAATAACCTGGGGAATTAGAGAGAAAACTACAGTCCCCGGGCTGTGTTCTGTATACAGTTTGATTGTGGTCTGTGGAGAATTCATGGGTCAGATGACAGTCTCCTTGCTCCTGGTTCTCTGAAGGGAAGAGGTAATGAGAGAATCAGGTGACAAAGAAGATGTAGAGGATGCAGAAGAGGAACAGAACAGATGGGCGTGGGAGACAAAATGCGGCGCAAAAGTGACAGCACAATCATTGCATTCTAGACAACTAAAAATACACAAATACATTCATATTTGTTTCCCTTGTTGCAGTTGCCAGAAAGATGTCACATTATCACAAGTAAAAGGTGAGGTGGCACATGCAAAGAGAAGTCACTATGAGTGAGATGCATCAGCCACTTCTTCTTTAAATTATACTCCCACCTCTGAAAGCCAGAAGGCCTGTGGCTTTGGAATTTTGTGACGCCATAGAGGAAAGGAATTGTTCCAGTTCTTTTGTGATTTTCAAGAGTGTTAGCAATATTGCCTTGGACAAGCTCAGCTGTTATAACAGATACAGGAAAAAAAGAGAATAATTTCTAAGATGTGAGCTATTTAAGATCTTCAAGGTGAAATCTTACACATCAGGAATTGTAAAGTAACAAATGAAAAGTTTTAGTTTGTGAACAGAATCATTGCAAATGCCAAAATTTGTGCTTCTTTATAGCTACATGAATAGTTTTTATAAAACAACTCAGATGTAAATTGTTTTATTCAGAGGTTTAAAAAGCCATCAGATAAATGGGGAATGCACTAGGGCTTTCTTTCAATCCTCAGCTATACCTCATATTGACTAAATACACAGTCTGAAAAGTGCCACAACTTCAGCATGCTCTGAAAGAAATACAATTTTCTTCTCATTCCTCTATAAATAGGGTAGACTAGCCCACCATAGAAATAACTGAGTGTATAGCTGGGGTAAATTTACATTAGCTGAAATTAATCAAAGACTACACCCTCAGTTTGCTGAGCATTAAGTAGGCTTCTGTGTTTTGTGCTCTCCCTGAACCAGCTAAAAACATTTTCCTAGTTTGTATGTTGTACTGGCTGGAGTTCTCAGCTTAGGATCAAAAGTTCTTTGCCCTTGGTCTATCTTCCCTTTATTTTAAAAGAAAAAATAAGGATAGTGACAGAAGCAGTGAAAAAATCCATCATAATGTAATGGTAGTTTTATTATAGCTGAGGTATTTTAAGGACACAAGCAAGATAAGCTCTTTAGAAAGAGATAGTATCATTTACTGGATCAACAAATACTGCTGGAAGGGTACACAGATCTGGAGACATGAATGCCCTCCTGCAAGTTTAAAATGGAATCAGCCATCTGGTCTGAAATATTTATTTACAAATTGAATATACATATTAAAAGTATTACATCATAGAAAGTTTGAATTTTAACAAAAGAATTATATATTTTTTAAAAATAAGGACAACATTCTGGATACCTTGATAGCTAAAGGATACGTAATTTTATCTAACTTATGTGTAAGATTGTTAGTTTTACTGTGTTTAGATAATTTTTGATTTCTGATGTTTCACTCTACAAGTTTAAGCTGCCTTATTTAACTGAAGCATATTGGGTCTCCTTTCAGCTACAATATGGCAGAAATAAAAGGGACATGTGTTAGTCTATAGCTTTTCTCATGGAGAACTTTCTCTCCCAAATATGTTTGGTGAGAAGATCCTATGGCTTTCTTATCATATCACACATTTTTGAGTGCTATATGCTGCTTTCTTTTGGTGTCAGATCAATCAGTATTTATTTCCTTTTCCTTTGCCCTCAACATCACAGCCAATTCTTAGGAAAACATATATGTTTTCCAAAGGTTATTATTTACGCAGATTGTGGTAACATCTTGTTCAGGTTTTTGGCCAGGATGAAGTTGATTTTTCTTGCAGAACCTGTGAGGGGGTGGAGCCTGAAGCCATGTGGGCTCTTCTGGGTTGTTATCCTATAAAACCTCACCTCACTACTCAGGGGTAGAAGTAAGGGATCCCTCTTCCAAGAAGAAGGTGGGGGTGGCTCACAGTTGGAGAAGAAAGCGTGGAACACAGAGGGTCTGTCCACCACTAGTTTCAGTGATCAGGGCTTGTGAGCATTTTTGCTTGTAAAATCGCCCTCTTTTATGCACTTTTGTTACCAATCTTGTTGCAGCTACTGTTTGTTTTTCTTTTCTCATTGCTGTTTCCAGGAAATTGTTCTTATGTCAACCTGTGAGCTCTGCCTTTGGAGTCTCCCACTGGGAGACTTGGGGAGGGGCAGAGTGGCTTGTGGTTTGAAGTACTGTTCCTAAACCAGGACAGCCCTCATTGGAGGCTAACGGGGGGCTGTGTTTCCACCCCTGGCGCAGTTGGTTCTGGGTGTACTGCACACCCCTACTGGTGAAACCACAACACATCTAAAAATGGGTCAGACACAATCTAAATGCAGAAGATGCAATCTGCTCTCAAGAGCCAGCAAGCAACTGTAGCCCAGTAAATGTGATTTTTGCCATGACTAGCAAAAAGTCGCATTCGCATTCCTTTTGTTGCCCTGGTCTTAGGGCTCATCTAGGTTTGCTCTGGCTACAGCTGGGTTCAGTCTGGTTTGACAGCTGCTGAAAGGGATGGTACCTGGGGGCTGTCCAGTCTTAGATTTTCTTGTCACCTCCAGTGGCACTGTCCTGACCAAAGCAGGAGTTAGCAGGTGACACACAGCAACCCAGGTGCAGAGCTGAGGCTAGAAGAGGCCTTTGTGCCACACTGTGGCTTTAGATGAGAGCCTCTGAGAGGGAAATGGGGGCTATGAGGGGAAAAAAAAACAACCAAAAAAAAAGTGGCTCTAAGTGGAAGATCTAAGAGAAAAATGCCCTGTCATGATCTTCGTATTGCTTCCAGCAAAGACCTCAGGTGCTTATTGCTATACCCTCCTATTCTCCCCTACTTTTTCTAAGAAGACTGAAACCATCATCCTTGGGATGGAAAGGGATACAAAAAGAGTGAGCTCCACACCACAAAAATAAACAGCTGGAAAGGTGGGGTTTTGTTTATTTTCTTTGTTTGTGGTTTTGTGGCTTTTTGTTT
>VXBC01009131.1:396387-479375 GCA_013399945.1 Ploceus nigricollis | reverse complement strand
TATGTTTTTTTTGTTCCCTTTTGCACACAGCAAGATTTTGAGTCGAAAAAAGAAAAGCAGATTCAAATATACAATAGAACAAAATACTGCTTTTGCATTCTGCATAATTGGAAAATAATTCCTAGATTTAGCCAAATAGATCTTTGAAAAGGAGAAGGTAGAAAAAGGTTTCTCAATAGCACTTAAGAGCTAAATGTTGTTGTGGAAAATCCGTGGGCTGGGCCTTTATTTGGCCTTTCATCAGATACCAGCTGTACCTCAGTTTTCTGGGCATGTGATTGTAACACATATGTAATGCTTCAGTTCTCAGCCTTTTGGGTAAAATCCAGCACAATTTTTTTCATAAAGATATGAATAATAATCAGCCTTGTAATGGGGATGAAGTAAATGCATGCTATTCTGTTTTGCTGGTGGTTTTTCCAGTTCAAGAAAGATTTTTTAATTGATTTTCAATAGCTATGGTGGAGAAGAAGCTTATAGGTAAAAATTAAAATATAAAAAGGAATAAATAATGAGGGCATTATTAAGAATGCAGTATTTGTAAAGTATCATCTTGCATATTCCCAAAATGTGAGGGCAATCTTGATTTTTGTGTATGGTGCTTTAATGTGTTTAAAGGCAAATACTTGCAGACTGTGCTGACAAGCTGGGAAATTTTAGCCTGGCAAACAACAACTTTGAAATTAATTTGAATGTTCACAGTAGATAATGAGCTAAATGTGAGTTCCCAAAAGAGAGAGTTAGAAGTATAAAGAGGGAAATCTTTAAAATTAGGGGGCAATATGAGCTTAGTATAGGTGCGAGCACCCATATGGAATGCAGTGCTCTTGGTTGTAGTTGATATTGGAGAAAGTTTGTAGAAAATACAGGAGAATGATTAAAAGATTTGGAAACAGGCCCCCTTGAGGGTTTTAATCTGTTTATCAAAGACATAAAAGAGATAAATTTAAGCAGGATGGTGTACATGCTTGCATGTGTGGGTGAATGACTGTCGTGCATCCTGGAAGTATCTCCTGGCAAACAAAACTTTGATCAAGGGTTCTCTAATATAGTAGACAAAAGTATAACAAAATTCAATGGCTGGAAGATGAAGCAAGACAAATTTAGAGTGATAGAATAAGGCTCCAATGTCTAACAGTGAAGATAATTAGCTAGTGAGTGATGAAATTGTGGTTGGTTTTCTGTGGAAATTTTAATTAAGACTCAGAATAATTTTCTCACCACACTCTTTTAATTCTGTGGGAATTGCTTCTAGTAAATCCTATAACCTTTGTTATTTGACAGGTCAGCTTAGATAATGATGATAATTTTTTCTGGTTTTGCCGTCTGTGTTGAATAATCTTTTATCTCATGTTCTCATTTTTTATATACAAATATTTTATTTTAACCTTTGTCTTCTAAACTCCCTGTCCCTGGGCATAACCCCTACTTTCTCTCTGTGGCCTTCACTCTCTTCTCTTGGGCCCTTCACATTGCAGACCCCTGTTCACATGAACATTTTGATTCTTTGGCTCATTACCTGACTGAAAGCAAGCCAGTAGGTTCAAACTGCAAGAGGTCAATGATATTTCACCAGAAGTATTACCTCCCCAAAGAGCTAATGGCTAACTTGCATACCTATATATTAGGGACCTGAGAGTAGGCTAGAAGTGATTAGAAAAATTATTTCCATGTGTAAAGCTTTTATGGCTTTGGTTTTATGAATTCCCATGTTATTTTGCCAGGGATCTGTCTCTGGAACCTCTGTCTCCAGTAGTCCCCAGGGAGACAGAAAAATGTCAATGAATTAGGTTTTTTATTTAGCACTGTTAGAATGGTCCTGTTTTAAAAAGAAGGTAAACCTTTACTACAGCAGAAATGCTGCTCTGATATAAGTTTTCTGAACAGTAAGTTGATGAAGATCCAAATTGGGTTTTCACTGTGTCAGGTGCAATAGTAGCAACCAAACAAAAGCATTACATAGCCTTAGGTCTGACAGTCTGTTTAGTGAATTTGTATGCACACAAGAAGAAGTGTCTTTTTGAAACATGAAGATGCCCAAGAGAGAGACTCTGGAAAGGTTTTACAGCCATTTAATAGTTCAAGACATTATTTGTTCAATAAGAAAAGAAAAAGGCTTAGAGAGCAATCAGATTTTCATGGACAAAAGCTAGGCTCTTGTCCTGAGGGGAGAAAGGATCATAGGCAGTGATTTTTGTGTGTGTCAGGAAGAGATGCAAAAAAAGAGTTTGACAGCTGGAGAAGCAAGAGAAGAACTGCTCATTCTATCTCATCTATTTTGTATGCTTTTATACTCCATTTTATCTGAATGTGATTTCTAGCTCTTTCCTCCCCTCTCTAATGAATGTTTCATTCTCTTTTTACACTGCTCTTAGCTCAAAAAAACCCCCATTCTTCTTCATGTTCCCACTCAGTGCTTTTCCTGTCCCGCTGTCCTGCACCACTCTCAATACTGAACCACAACAGCTCCCTAATTTTCTAATAAGGATTCAAGTGCATTCTCATTTTGGTCACTTTTGTGTCCACGTGACTGCTGTAGTCTCCCCTGCAGTCCATGTGTTTTACTAGCTGTGCAGAAGCTAGTGAAAGCTGATTACAAGCATGAACATCCACTCCTCTGCCCTGAAGGAAACGGTACTTGTCAGCAAATAAAACTAGCTAAGAGTTCCCCTAGTAGTGTAAACACTGCCTCAAATTCCCAAAGGACTTAAAATATGTTTGGTTCTCTCATGCTTTTGTTTTGTTTCTACTCTTCAAAAGTGCACTAAGAAATCTATCTGAAGACGTGCCCAAGTGGTAATTTTCTGGCCAGAGCTGGTTGTGCACTGGGAAGAATATCTCAAAGAGACAACTCCAAGAATTATACCAATGCCAATACAAGGGGACAGATACTAATCTCCAAGCTATCTTGCAGTTTAACTATTTCTTCCACCTTAGTCTACTCCTGTTTTTGAAGGAAATTGAACGGACAAGATGATGAAACACTACTAGTTTTGAATGAGACAAGGCAACCTTCTTTATCTATTCAGCCACAAGGTTGCAATAAGGGCTAAAAATGTCACTTATTTACTTATGTCCCCTATGACTGTGAAAAAACCTCCCATAACCCCAAGCAGAACAGTGAGCCTCCCCTGAAAAGAACATATATCTAACTGTAGCAATGCTTACTTTATGTTTTTAGTAGTTTAGTCCATTCAGGAGTTGGCTTAAGCCAAATGGTTGAACTGAGTCTAAGCTGCTGCCCTGGGGTTGCTGTATACCAGCAAAATCTTCTGTGTATAAACAAATGATATTTTTGCATGTGGGAGGATGATGGAACTAAAAGCATAGTTTACTTTTGTCAGGGATTGGGATGATACTTGTGGCATAATGTTTTGTTGGCCTGGCAAAAAATTCTGAACATTGGCCTCTTAAATGTCATAGAGTTTTTGTAGGAAAGATTTTTATTAGGAAATGTCAAAGCAAATATCTAGGCATGGAATGGCTCAAAGCTGCCTGTCATACATACAATATTGATGTATTCTTGGCTGTGTCTTTTGTTAAGTAAATGAGAATACTGGCTTCATGAATTCTGGTTACATGTCTAAATGCAAGAGCTGCCCACGCAAAACCTGTGTTGGAACTTTCTAAGCTGACATGGTCGATAGAAGTGAGAAGTTCTGATTCAAAATAAAGAATCAGGACATCTGTTTCAAGTTTCATGCTTTTGGGGGAAAATGATGGAGGGAGAACACATTACTTTAATGTGACAAATACTGATCAATTTATTTCAAACTTTACTTTGATGATAAAGATACAAAGTGAAGATACTAAAGTATTTGCCACTTTTCACCAAATGCAAATATAGATATATCTTAACCCTTTCTTTCAAACTTAAACTTTAACATTCATCAGTATGATTCAGGCATACAAAGTAGGACCTGGGAATAATAAGAAACAATTATTCTGGAAGGTTATATTGAGAATATATATTTGGACTACATGACCACTGTAATTCCTTTCCAACTGTAATATTCTAACACAGCTGAGTACCAGCATAAATATTGACAAAACTGCTTAACTGTGCATAGGTTTCTGAAGACAGAAGTGTATTTTCTAAGCCTGTTTTCCATTTGGCCCTTTGGCATCTGCATCACTAGTGATATAAAATTCTGAAGCAATAACTTGAATATCAGCTTTTATCCTACTAAATTACAAGGTCAGCCAATCAGCATTTTTTTTCACTGGGCTGCCATCCTCCTAATAATCTTCTTGTGAAGCATTCTCAAGAAAGACTTCAAATGACGCAGTAGAGATGTTTTATGCAGCATGTTTTATAAAATCAAACTCTGAGCAAAATTGTGTACAGAAAATAATTTCCGTGCTTTTCAAAATATGGATTTTACATTATATCACAGAAAAACACACTTAGAATCCAAGAGAAAAACCAAGGATATAATTCTCAGTTCTGACTGAGATTCTTCTTGAGTAACCTTAGTTTAACCTGTTACATGTTATTGATTTTTCCCAAATGGAAAGGTGGTTATCTCTTTATTACTATATTTATGTTAGCAAAAATGCTTTTACAATCCTCCAGAACAAGTGTAGGGAGAAAATCCTAGCTTTGCCCATCTTAATTTTTTTTCCCAGTTGTTTTTCTGAGAATTTTTGATGAACAGATTCTGACAGTACTTTCTGGAATTCCATTTAAAAGTTTTGCATCAGCAGAATACAGTAAATTTTCATGAGCATGTTCATCTAATATATATGGCTGCTTAGTTGGTCAGCAATATTCAGCCTGCATTGTAAATAAAAGAAACAGTTGTGGCATAGCTGGCATGCAGTACTCTAATTAAAAGCTGTAATTATGTGTATGACAAAATAAATGTCTGAGAAGCAGCTTTTAACTTACCCAGCCAAGTCTTGCACTGGCATGTTACTCAGCAGCTATAACTGCTTCACTCTACTCTTCTTACTCCTAGCATATTTTTCTTAAGGTAGATAAAAGATCATAGTTTTCAAAAATGGGCTATGCAACTTTGGTACTGGGTTGGGTTGACCTTGATTGGCTGCCAGAGACTCATCCAAGATAGTCTCTCAGTCTCCTGAGACTGAAGAGAGAAACAAGAGGGAAATGAAGAGGGAAAACAAGATGAAAAAGCTCATGGGTCAGGATAATGATCCCTTACCAAGTACAGTCAAGGCCAAAAGAGGCTAGGCATGGGGAGGATAAATTAATTTATTGCTAAATAAAATAAATTTGGATACTGAGAACCAAAAAGAGATTAAAACATCTTCCTCCCTCCCCGTTTTCCCAGGTTCAAACTCACTCCTTTATTCCTACTCCTCTCCTTCCCACTCTAAGGTAGCACAGTTGGGACGGGGAATGGGGGTCTGTAGACAGTCCAGAATGGTTCCTCACTGCTGCTCTTTCCTCCTTGCACTTTTTCAGCTGGACTCACCTCAGGCTGCAGAGAAGTCCCTGCTCCAGTACCTGGAGCACCTCCTCACTCTCCTCTCACCTCAATGTCTTCGGGGCTGTTTATCTCATGGGGGTTTTTCTCATTCATCACCCTCACTGCTGCTATGCTGTGTTTTGCCCTTTCTTAAATACTCTTCCCAGAGGTGCCACTATATTGCCTGAGTGCCAAGCTATGCCCAGCAGTGGCTGCATTGGAGCCAGCTGGAACTACGTGGAGCTGTCTGGGACTGGCTGTGTGCAGTTTGGGGCAGCCTCTTCTCACAGGAATCACCCGTACAACCATCCTGCCGCCAACACTTTGACACTATTGCCCCGCGGAGGCACAAAAGTCTCAGTAAACTGTCACCTCTGTCCAAAAAGACATGTTTCAAGCTTAATAAATACCTTTACTAGAGGGAAAGGCTAATTTTTAAAGAAGAGACATTGGGAAAGTACTAGAAACAAAGAAATGTCAATTTTACCTATCAAAAGCCACATCATCGTAGGAGGCACAAGTGAATCTAAATAAGGATTCTGTTTTGGCATATTTAAAGTTTATTAAACCTATGATTTCTTGAGAAAGTCAGACATTTCCCTCCATTCTCTGTACTCAGTTTAAATGCTAATTTGATAAATATCAGTCTTTAGCAAATGCTATAGGAGAGTGTCAGGATGAGTAATCTCACATTTCCTCTAGCATTTCATTTACCATTCAGGTGAGTTTAATTAAAGCCAAATGACAATTTCAGTGAAAAAAGAACATATGTGAATATTTCTAAGTTCGGAAATGCTTGAAGTATCATAGTAAATCTTGTTTCTCTCTAGTATTTCTCAAAATTTGTTACATGTTCTCTCCCTCTTTTGGATTTGTGATTTTATTGGAGATTTTTCTCTGCCCCAAATGTGTACTTAGGTTAGAAAGGACACTCTCTGAGCCACAGAAGCAAAACTCACTCTTTAAGTTCACTCTTTTTTTTTCTTTGCTGCAGTGGACAGAATGTTCCCAAAGTGAGCTGAAAGTTCATGTTTGTGTGGTTGAAAAGAGTACACTAACCA
Source organism: Ploceus nigricollis (assembly GCA_013399945.1). NCBI lineage: Eukaryota > Metazoa > Chordata > Aves > Passeriformes > Ploceidae > Ploceus > Ploceus nigricollis. The sequence continues at coordinate 472,879 of VXBC01009131.1, read as the reverse complement.
CACAGAGCCAGCAGATCTATTTTGTACCCCAGCTGGTAATTTACTAGATTTCTGTACCTTGATTGCATTTAATTTAGTACCATTAGTGTAAAATGAGCATCAGTTCTGATGGGTTTATTTATTCTTCACCTTATGAAGTAGATTCAGGTAAACCCGTGCCATAAGTAATAAAAAGTCGCTCTAGTTCTAGGTAGATTAGACAAATACTGTAGTTTTACATTCTGTTGTGAATTTTTCTGAGCTATCCTAATTTCCAAAACTTGAGAATTATGTCTCAGATGGCTCCAACAAGGATATACAACTCAGCAACATGTTGCTGCTCTGCTGTTTTCGTTGGAAGTGGTATGGTACTTTGCAGTGAGTGGGTGGGGCAGAGCAATGAAGATTGTGGGAGTTTATCTGATCTTTCCCTTTGAGATTCTTCTGAAAGAATTAAAAAGAGTCAATCCTTAATATTAATTCAAAATGGGCAATCACTCTTGTCATTCTGTCTCTTGTTGAAGGAGCTTTTCTTGAGAACAGTCATTAACAGGTCAGGAGATTTTAAATTGCCCCCTCAAATCTGTATTGCATCATTAGAAGAGCTTTCAGTAATTTGGGATTACTATGGTAAAAAAAAATTCTCTACCTGTCCATCATGAAAAGCTTTGCAGTAAAGTTGTACAGCTGTGTTTTGCGAGTGTACAGTAGGGAAAGTATTCAACAATACTTCAATCAGAAGCCTTTAAATAATAAATGTCAAAATTCCATTTCTCATATTAATAGTTTATGTAGAGCTCTGTATTTAAAGATTACGTTTATTTAGTTTTGGTCTGCTGCATGACTTTGCTAACTCCCACACTTATGCAAATTTTATCCATGGGATGCAAAATATAGCTGTCATACATTTGTTCCCCATTGTTCCTGATCTACTTCTGTATTAAATGCATTTGCTAAACAATAGGATAATCTTTAGAGTAATGATGTTAATCAAGTAAAAATTTCAAAGTACAAAATGAAATGTGACACTTTATAATGGTCTTTGATTTGAAATATGTCCAAATTGGCATTGCATTTACTTTTGTAATGACTTTTTTTTTTTATAAAATCAACTAAAGGCTAAAGTTTGTAGAGGGGGAAGTTCCCTTTTTAAGCAAAATATAAAAACATGATAAGTTTTTGATCTGTAGGAAAATAACATAAAATTATTTTGCAAAAAGCAAAATGAGTCCTTCACAAAAGGCCACTATTACGAGGACACATTGTTTATCCATCTATAAAGAATAATCTGCCATCCTAAAATTTAGTCTTTGCATTAATTCTCTGCCATTTTCCAGTATAAAGACTAAATTTTGTATGCGGCCTAGAGAGACAAATGGCAATAATTATCCTTTTAAATGTGCCATAATTAAATGTAAAATATGTGAAATGTACAAATGTAATGTATTACAGAATTACAGTAAGTGTTATAATTTTGAAGACACTGAGAAATGAGAATGTTACTACCGCTTGGGAGGCATTAATTTTTTAAAAATTAGTGTAGAATAAATTTATTCTATTCGTAAACCCAAGCAAGATTCATTTGTTTTTTAATTCAGGTATCTCAGGTAATCATCTTTTACCATAGAGATAAATACTATTCAACTGGCAGGATTATACAGGATGTTGATTGGTTAGGCTTCCTAGTTTATTTGGAATTTAGTAGGCTTTTTGTAAAGGAGAGGTTTGGTAATTGTTAATTTATTGTTAGAACTATTGTTTCATGATCAATACTTGTGTACTTGAAGTGGTAACTTTTTAAGATGCAATAGAAATTCAATTCCCATCAAGCCTGTGTGACCAGCTACAAGAGTTGTGAAAGTGTGCTTGTTAAATGAGAGTCAGTGGATTTTTCTGCAAAGAGAGAGATAGTCTACATTAATGTGAGAACCATAGCTAATAAGCTGAGCAGAATTTTCCTTTAGGGTTCTAAATATTGAGATTTGCTTGAGCCTGTAAAGTTCTTCCTATGGTGGCATCCCAGGAAGCACACCACAAGGTAAGAAAATGACATTTTAGGCTGGAAAGATTTCCTGTCACAGAAGGAAATGAAAATATTAATCCTGCAAGTAATGTATGATCAGACTCTCACATCCACCACTAGTGAGGGGTGCAATATACGTAACAGCTTCACAGATACATTTTAAAATGCAATTTATTCAAAGAGAGTCTTCTGTGGTTCTTGGAGAAAGATATAAAAATACCTTGTACTGCTTGATTTATTAATTTAAGTAATTTTGAAGTGTTGCACAAGACTTTCACTGTGCTTCCTAAATCAAGTTATTTTATTTCATAAACACCAATAGAATTTGCAGTGCTGCTGCAAACAGGAGTGGGATTTCCCAGCTGGCAGATGGTCCACCAAGATTCAAAATGCAAGGAGAGCAATATGAAAGGAATATCTCACAGAGCTGAATGTTGTCATTTAAAGACTCCTACTTAGCAATAGAATTAAATTCCTAATATTGAAGTCTCTTGAATGTTTAGCTTTTGGAATAGGTTAATAAAAATAAAATACTAAAAATTTCGTTGAAAAGAATGATCTCTACTGATCTATATGCCTCAAGCCAAATGTGATTTGTAGTTATATCTGCAGAATATTATTTAAGTCAATGGTGTAATAAGGAGATAGCTGAAACATCAGCTGAATGATTTTTAAATAGTCAAAGTTCAAGTCAGATGTATTTTTGAAAGAATTTGAATCTGAACAGCTTTTTCTTTCACTGAAGAATGTCTTACAACTTTTGAACTTTTTTTATTTTTTGCAGACAAAAAGTTTTGTCTTTGCTAATTAAGTAAAAAAAGTGATTCTTGTTGGACAAAAAAGAAATGGGTGGAATTTTTAATGAAAATAGTGTAAGTGATTTAATTCTACTTACAGAAGCCAATTGATTCACAGAATTTCAGAAGGCACTGAGAAAACACAAGAGTTAGTAAGAGGAAATTAGTATGATAAAAGAAATAGTCAAAAAAAGAAGAAATTGGTGACTCTTGCCCTGGCTAATTATCAGTAACTCAGTCTTGAGTAAGCATAGAATTTGATCAAAGCTGCAGTTTTAATATTGTACGCATGAGCAAAGCTCCATTTTCAATCCTGTATTTTTTCTTTTTTTAAGGTTTAAGAATATATGTAATTCTGAAATAAGATCAGATCATGTCCCATCAAAGCAAAAAACTTAATTTTTAAAAAAATACCAAATTCACATCCTGAATATCTGAGGCAGTGTTAGAGGTCTCCCGTGACACATAAGAAAAATTCCACCTGGGAATGTTAGATGAAGAGTCCTTAAATTGGAGTTCATTCACATCAAGGATGTGAATTCCTGGATGACTGAGATAACTGGGATACTGCTTATTCCAGCATGAGACACTTTCACTGTCTCCTGTTGGAGCCATTTCATTTTAGGTAGATAATGCATCTTCTTTGGTAGAGAGATTTTTATGTTGTTCTCTAGCATACCTAATCATTAGACTATGAAGTTACTCTCCCTTTCCATCTCTCTTTCTGTCCAAATGCAGTTGTAATGTTTTATATAACATGAAAAACCTCTGACTGGAGGGAGAGGGAGAGAAACACTGATTGTCTCCACACAGACATAACCTAAAACTTTCAAGGTGGTAGCTGAATTGCTGTCCTGATTAAATTTTCCAAATTTTAAACACACTTCCTATGTGGAGTTAGCTCAAGTCCTGCCGATATTTCTTGCTTTCCTTCTACTTTGTTAGTACTAGAAAGTCTTTCTTTTTCCATATTGGGGAGCATGTATGTGTGGAAGTATTCACTTCTGATAATTTCTGGTTTTCATGTAATTTTCAAGTGAAAAGGCATTGTGCTGGAAAATGCCCAACAAGCTCTAGTTACATACTTAATCTGAGATCAGATGTCTTCATATCTCTAATGAGATATTGTGTAGCCTTGCCACTTTATTCACGGGAAAAAAATAAGGAATTTGTATCAACAGGAAGATTATCTTCATTCTTGGATCTGTTCCTGAATCCCCATATAACTATCTAAGTTTCATGTGGCAAAAGAAGCTGAGTATTTCTGAATGACTTCTACAGCCCTAAACACGGATAAACTTCAATATGGTTATTTTGAAAATGTAGTTTTTAACCTTTAATTTTTGTTTAAACATGGGCATGACATTACAGATTCACTGGGGAATACTTGCGTGGTTTTGGAAAACTAGTACTTTTCACCAAGATAAATGCAGTGCCTTCCAGATCCAGGATACTGGTTTCTTAATACTCCAGAAAATAATAAGGATTCCTTAAAAAAGGTATTTTGTTCTATGTGAACATTTATGGTTTTTATTGTGGTTTCCTTATGTTATTGCAGTGCTGTGTGCAATAAACTATAACCCCTATAAATATATAAGTAAATAAAAAGCTGTGGCGTGGGAGCAGAAATTTAATTTTTCTCTTAGTATCCAGTGTATTCCAAGAAAATCTGCTTTTTAAAATGCATTATGTATTTCTGTTTTCTGTCTTCTGTTTTAGATGAAGTATTCATACTAAGCTCCCCCATGAAAAAAACCCAAAAAAAAGCTTTTAATTAAGAGTTGCTCTAAGTTAGTTGCCCAAGGGTAAGTAGCATTGTAGATGAAAGGTTCATTTTTTTTTTCAGTTAGGACAGTGATTTATTAATTTTTATGTTAACTTTCTGTTCTGTCCCTAGTGAGCTGGAAATGTTATTGGATATTTGACATTATATCAGGAGATAAGAATTGACCTTGGAACTCTATAGTGAATGTTTTTCTAGTAGAATATAGTAGTGGACTACTGCAAAGGCAATTGGTAAAAGAAATCTTTAAAAAGGCCTTGGTTTATGTCCCTGCTTTTGAACCATCAGCACTTATAAATGTACCTAACCCCAAAGTGCAGACTTATGTTTATGTAAGTGAATTGGTCTTTTGGAGGGGTATGTTAAGGGAAAGTGAGGTGTTTATCTGTTTTTGGTGAGAGCTGTGCCTGTTTCAGAAAGACCATGCCTTGCCTTAAGTTTTTAAATACCAGAATTCTGTGCTTGATTGTAAAATACCGGCTCATTTCCTTGAAAATGTATTTCTCTATATTTTAACACCTGTGGTCAATTTCTCAATAATTTTGATTTTTATCAATATTTGAAATGGAATTTTACTAAGCCTGATATGTGCTCAGAATTACTATCATTGCTAGAGTTCTCTTCACCTTCCCCCCACCCCAATCTCTCTCTCTCACCTACCTACTGTTTCACACAAAGCAACGTTGAGATAGCTTTTCAAGGACTAAAGTCTTTAAAGTTTAAAGAAAAACTTAAAAAGAACACAATCAAGGGAAGAAAAAGAGACGAGCAATAGATCACTGAAGCTTGAAGAACAATGAAATCCTCTGTTTCAGCTCTTATTTAAGTTATCACATCTGGCAAACTAATAGAAAAACAATGCTGTGTTTTCTGGGCTTTTTTTCCCCTTTCTCTTGCTTTTTTTTGTAGGGACTAATCTAAATTTTGCATTTTGCAATCTGCCAGTACCTACATGCTGCTGCACAGTTTATTAGAAAAAGAAGGATGTATATTGAATGCAGTAAGAGAGAAAGGACTTTGACTCCAAATTATGCAAATAAACAACAACAATACAAAACCAAAGTAATACCCCTACCTGCTCTGCTGCTTTCAGATGACTGCCACATTATGCATGCAGTGGTGTCTTGGAAGCCAGAGCTGGTATTGCTACAGCAGAACTTTAAACTGTCTGCACAGTACAAAGAACTTTAAGGAAGCAGAGACATTGCTTCAGAGTGTCAAAGTATTTTAGGGCCTTTAAATTTTTTGTTTTTTTATTACTATTACTATTACTATTACTATTACTATTACTATTACTATTATCATTGCAGTCTGGTATTTCAGTCCAGCATCTCCTCTGTGGAACAGGAAGAATTGCAGACTCTCTGGGGTTTGCTGATTGTGTTCAGTTGCAAACCAGAATAGATTAATGCAGCTAAAAGAGTTCTCATATTGTCATTGTGGCACTACTCTGTGTGAATAGTAATAAAGTTTTTATTGTGATCCTAGTTTTCAGAGGTCCTTTTCACTCAAATATTTGGCTTTGGTGAAAAAGAAAAAGTCTAAATTGAGGCATCTAAAGGTCCTAAATTGAACTGTGAGATGAGAGAGAGAGTATTGGCATGAGATTCAGCAGAGCATGGCTAAGGAAAAAAAGAATAAGATTGTTTGAGTCTGAAAGGATCAAAGTATTAAAAGTCTTTTGCATGAGATGTGCAGTCTTGTAATCAATATGATGTTTAACACAATGAACAAATAATTTGATACTGACAAAATACATTCTAATTAGTTCAAGTGATAAAACATACTATTACATTGTGAAACTGCTGGACCCTGCATAATTCTTTATCAACAAAAGCTGCAAATAGAACAGTGTGTTAGTCTGATCTCACATATATGAGTAAGGATGTGAAAACCTTTGCTTAATGGAACTTCAAAATGGAACAATGGCTTAAATGGTATGTAAAATCTTGGCCATTAAGAAAAACCCTGCTAAAGAAGCTATTTTTGCACTCACAGTAATATCTCCTCATGTCAACTGGCTCAGTCAGTAGAATTTCTCTTTGCATTTTTCTTACTATGTTCCTAAATTCCTATGTAAAATTCTCATTAGGAGAAGGACACAGAGCCACAGCAGCAGGAATTATTCCAGTTCTTTTCTGCTGCTCTACTTGCAAGAGAATAACACAGTGAAGGTAGGGAAAATGAAAGCTTTCTCTGTTTTAAGTGGAAAAGATATAGGGTGAGCATAAAAGTAGAGAAAATAAACTTGTAAGATTACTGAATAGATAATGATGTTACTGAGCTCTGTAGTGACATGGCACTTGCTATTGCTCTGCCTCTGTATTTTCTTGACAGCCAGCCCAGATTATTAGAGAGCAATGTAAACTATACTGCTGAAAAGGAAAATTTCAGCTTAGAAATTCACAAATGCCTTAATGCATTCTGCCTTGGTAAGAAGGCTGAAAATATAGTGTGGAGATATGCAATGTGATAACTCTTCTGTGCTAAACAGATTTTACAAAACAGCCCCACAAAGCCAGCACTTGATGGAATCCTTTGAGTAAACACTATTATTAGTACCTCCTAGTCTCAGTTTTGTGTTTTCAAGCAGACCAGGGACATCATGGTCTAAACTGGGGGGGGTAGGTGATTATAAGGGAACAGGAAAAAGGAATTATTATTCTATAGATGGGAAATTTTGACTGAAAAGTATGTGATTTGGTATCAAAACATAAAATAAATCCAGATTACCATGTCATTTCCCCAAATTAAGGGCCACTCTAACTTTCAGTGAAAAAACATCTTTGAATCATGTAGCATTTGTTGGGACAGGCACAGAGTACTTGATGAAGTTGCAGTACTCCAGTTTCCAGGGCTGCTATACTACGCACTAATTCAGGGGAAGTGTTTCTTTAATGTAAAATACGCTTCAGAGTTGATTAAGATTTTTTCAGTCACATTTGCTGGCAACTAGTAACAATCTAGTAACAATCCATCCCCGGCATATTTCCAGAATGCTTGTAGAATGAGCAAAAGCTCATTGAACAGCATAATTTTCCTGGGGAAAGCATTTCCACAGAGTGGGCTCATGAATAGCTTTAGTCTGGAGGCAGGAAGGGCTGTGCAAAGTCTACACAGACTTGGGTCTGCTGGAACACACCACTTTTCAGAGATCATCCAGATCCACTGGTTTTACTCCTCTGGATTTTCTACCCACTAAGGCAGCAAGATCGCATGAAGAGAGCCTGTGCAGAGGGACAGCAACAGTCAGACATAGGCACCCAAGAAGACATGCACTGGATTTTGAATGGCTTATTTCATTTTAATATCATGAAGCATAGTTGAGAAAAGCTACAGAGAGGGAGAGACAGAGGATTCATCATATTTGATGACTTTTAATATGAAGAAATCACTCTTCAGTTTGCTGAAACTAGGAAACAAATAAATAAACAAACAAACAAACAAAAAAGATAGATGTGTTGCTTTCTATGTCACTACTTCTTTTCACAGAATGACCAAATCACAGAATGGGCAAGTTTGGAAGGGACTACAGTGGGTCATCTGGTCCAACCTCCCTGCTTAAGCAGGGTCATCCCAGAGCACATTGCATGGGATCGTGTCCAGAAAGTTCTTGAATCCAGTGAGGGAGACTTCACAGCCACCGACTAATAAATTATTACTCAGAACTGAGTAATTAAATGTTCAGCATGGAGAGAGAGAGAGGTACTATTTTCCAGAAAAAACAAGCATGTTACAGAGAGACAATGACACAGCTTTACAAGCAGTTTTTCTTGAGTTTAGAGAAGATACAGGACTATCTGGACTCAGTGATCCTTGAGGGTCCCTTCCAAGTCAGAATATTCTGTGATTCTGTCTGCATTAAAGGTATAGAACTATCCTGCAGCTCTCTGAAGGAAATGTGAAGGAGAGACTGAATTAGAAAATGGATGGTTGCAGCAAAAATAATTTCCAAGTAGCAAATAAAGGTTGCAGTGAAGGCCAGGAGCTAAAGCACTGTCACCTTTATCATGGGACTGGATGGCTGTAAGTCATGGTGAGACCTTATCTGGCCATTGTATAAGCATGGAAGAAAAATTACAAAATTATTTTTTCTTTTGATAAGACTGGATAATGACAAATTGACCTACATAAGGTGATGTAATAAGGTGACTCAGTATGGTGGTGAGTATCCTCACATGTCACACTGGAGACTGAGTTGTGGTTCCCCGATGGAGAACCAGGCAGGCTTTTTGGTACCAAAACCTGGGGTCATGAAATAAGGACAGTAACTAGGAGAGATAACTGGTAAAACAAGTACGGAACAACTCAGAGAGTAGAATGATCATGGGGAGTCATTTTGTAATTATGGTGAAGGGACAAGGGGTGGATTTTATATAAATTGTCCATTTTCTTTATATGTTGATATGATGTTATTTTGATTTTTTGTTGGGAGGAATTTTTGTCTTGTTTTTTTTGGTTGTTTTTGTTGATGTGCATATACATTGTGTGATGAATGTGGATTTTAGTGATAATTCTTAAATACATGATTCACAGAGGCAAGGGATGGAATGTATTGGGTTTGAATGGCCTGGTTTTGCTAGTGGGGCATTTACAGGTGTGGCTTCTGTGAGAAGGTGCTAGAAGCTTCCTTCATGTCCAGCAGAGCCAATCCCTGCCGGCTCCAAGATGGACATTCCATGGTCAAGGCTGGAGCAGTCAGAAATGATGGTAACACCTTGGTAATTACATATTTAAAAAGAAGAAAGAAAAAAAGTTATTGTGCAGATATAATTGCAGCCAGAGAAGAGCAGGGTGAGAACATGTGAGAGGAATGGCCCTGCAGACACCAGGGTCACTTAAGAAGGAGGGGCAGGAGGTGCTGATGTTCCCCAGCAACTCATGGTGCAAACCATGGTGAAGCAGCTGTGTCCCTGCAGCCCATGGAGGATCACAGGGATGCAGAGGTCCCTCTGCAGCCCATGGAGGAGACCCATTCCAGAGCAGGTTGTTCCTGAAGGACCACACCCTATGGAGGAGTGACCCACGTTGCAGAAGTTTGTGGAAAACTGTTGCCTGTGGGATGGTGTCACGTTGGAGAAGTTTGTGGAGAACTATCTCCCATGTGAGAGACCCCATGGTCTCTCACAGGGGAACAGGGGAAGGACTCCTCTCCCTGAGCAAAAGCAGAAACAACTTGTGAGGAACTGACCATAAACCCCATTCCTCATCTCCCTGCAGCTCTGGGGTAGGAGGTAGAGCAGGGAAGGAGGGAGGGGTGGAGGAAAGGTGTTTTTAAAGTTTTATTTTACTTCTCATTATCCTGCTCTGATTTTGCTAGCAATAAATTCAATGAACATCACTTTAGTGCTTCTCTTCAGAAACTTTATGAATTTTCATTCCTTGTGAGCAGGACATATATTTCTCACCAGTACTGCCCAATAAGTGGATACAGAGATACTGCAGTGCTGCTTTTTTTTTTTTTTTTTTTTTTTAGAGCTTAAAAGCCAGTGAATAAATTTATTGCTTGAGGAAATTTTAAGTAAGCGAATATCATTACTGAAGATCACCATCAAGTTGCCAAGCTGAGGTACATGCAAAGGGAGCATGTGAAAAGAATAAACTTAGTGAACTAAAAAAAGAAGTGCTTTCTTAAGCAGAAAAATATTTCTCAGTGAAGTACATATTTCAACTCACTAGCTTTGATGATCAGTGAATATGTAATACAGACTTCAGTCATAATGACTTCTCCATTAGGGTACAGTTGATGAACTTCAGGTGAATTCCCACTAGCAGAAAATGAAGCCCTGTACAGGGGCATAAGTAAGAGGAGGTGGGGAAAATTGTGTTATGCCTCTGAGTGGCACTGGATATATTTAGGACTTTCTTGGTGGAGGTTAGAGATTACAGTTCAAATTCCCTCCTGCAGAAGTCAAGAATTCAGAGTCAATCTCCTATAGCTTAAGAAAATCATAAGCTATTCAGGTCAAAAAAAGAGGCAATTTCCCTTTGAATTTTGCACTGAATATTTTCTTGCATTTTTTCCAAATTTAGCAACTTGATGAATTAAGTTCAAATTGTATCTTATTTTGTGCATTTTAACTAATATACTGTTAATCACAAACCCCCTTTTTTGCTTGAAAGTTTGTGGTTTGATAAGAGAAGGGGAGAAATATATTGTTGTGAAAAGAAAAAAATTGAAAATGCACAATTTTCACAGTGAAAATTAACCCCCATAATTTTTGCAGGTTTAGAGTACCTGGATTCAATAATGCTTGAAATACAGGATGAAATTCTGATTTTTTGTAATTTCTAGAAGGAATTAATGATTTCAAGTTTAGTTTGTTCACAAGTCTTCTACCCCCCACTCTTTTTTTTTTCCTTAAAAAATACTTAGTAGGTAAAAATTCTGGCTGTTTTATTTGAATATTTAGAGGGGAAATAAGTTGTCATCTTGCTCTGCGTAGTATTGTGAAAGATATTTATGGTTTATTATAACAGAAAGGTGTGCATGGAATGAGGCAGAAAGAAAAAGGGTGGAAAGAGGTGAAGGCAAAAAATTGAAGAGGGGCTTATGCTTTTACTTTTCAGTGAACTAGCTAGGGCTTTGAATTCACATACTGCAGCACGAATTTCAATCAAACTCCTTGAAAGAAGGTGACTCCTTTAAAATACTGAAGGGCTCAAGGAATTTATTTCAGGTGCCAGTGATCTTATTTACATTTTCAAAAGCAAGAGCTCCAATTGACTGGGTTATTACAGTGAGATCCTGAGAGCAAACACTTCACTAAAGATGGATCCATGTTCTCTTTCTACTTCCAAGAACACAGGCTGTATTTTTTATAACAGACGGAAATATTTGTTACCAGGGAAATTTCAGGACCCAGAAGGGAGATTGAAGGACTGAGATTCTATGTGTATGAAAAACAAACATTAAAGTGAAAGTTGCTCTCAGATTCTGAATCGTCCCAGGAAGAAATAAGACATAAGCAGAGTCAAAAGTGGGTTACCACTGATTTAATGACATTTCAGATACTGTGAATTTGTTATTTAAAGTCTAGGTAGGTCAATGGTGAAACATTTGTGGATGAAATGAGCTAGAGAAATGTGCATCTTTTGCAACTTAGAGCTGTTAAATTAACATTCTTATGCACTTATCAGCGAACTGTACTGCTTTTTCTCTCTGAGAAACCTCTATGAATGGACCAACATTTTCTGGGATTTGATAATGAGTGCAGAATACTACCTGACTGCTGCAAAAATGCTCTATAACTTGCTTGACAGCTATTCTTTATGAGGTACTAATTATTCAAAATCTCCAGCTGTTTTAATGGAGCACTTGGGTCAGGTGGGTTTCCTGATTAAGTGAGATAAATAGTGTCATTTAGACCAGCCTGGTGCTAGAACTGGTGTACATGAATCATTATGTAGTTGAAATAACTGTGTGAAAATGTGCTGTGTGAAAAAACCCAGCACAAATTTTATGTACCATTTAAATTCTGTCCTGAAAAGAAAAGCGTACAGACAAACCTCTAGGCCTTAAACTGTCTCAATACAGAGCTGTCTTCTTTGCATATTGGAATGTTTAGTTAATACTCACTGAGTTGTGAGTGGCTTTTTGTGCTTGTGTTTGTCAGAAACCCACTAAAACCGATGAGATCACAAACAGAGTCAAAATGCTTTCAAATAGTATTCCCACCTTCAGGATCTCACTGTGTTGTAACATGACTGCTCTGCAGGGGTTTGCATTAAACCCAGTTGATCCAGTACATACTTCAGAGCATTTAATGTATTAGGGGTCTTTGTGTCATGGCTGTGCCAGGGAGTTGTGGGCTTAGTAGAAATGTTTTCTGGTTGTTTTGGTTTGTTTTTATTTTTTTTTTCTAATTTAGAATAAAATAAGTAAATTGTACTCAAGTTTTCAAGTTGAAATCCTAAATTATGGCCACCTCAACTTGCTTCTGGAAAGAAATCATAGCTAAGAAACTTGTCTGGAGAAGCCAGACTTGCAAGTTTCCAGCTTGCCAACAGCACACAGCAATGTGTGAGTGGCACTGCTTACAGGGATAATGACACTCAGACTTTTTCCCAATTTGACTCTTACGTTGTCCATCAACACTATTCCCTAATCCTGTATTTCCTGAGATATTAACTATAATTTATTGTTTCTCACTTCTGCATGCTGATGCCTTCCTTCCCTCACTAGAATTATGAATAATTACCTTTGGGGCTAGAAATAAGTATCTTTAACTACATTTCTTGACCTGGACACCCCCAGTGTTAAGGTCATAAACCTTTCCAATTTTAGTCTCTTGAAACCTTCACACAAGTATCCCACAGCTTTGATCTTATCAACAGGCTTTAGTCAAAGCTCCATGCACAACATGACTTTCCTGACTACTAGTGACCACTCAAGTTCAAACATCCCTGACTTGGCTTTCCCAAAGTCTTTGTCTCCTTTAAAAATCCAGCTTACTTAGAGCAGGCTTTCTGAAATGAATATGCTACAGCTGAGCTAAAAGACTAGGTAAAAAAAAAAAATCCCACTCCCCCCAACCCAACAAAAGTATAGAGAACCAAAACACCATAAGGTTTGCCTGTACATATCACAGTCTTGAAGTTAATTTTAAATACTGAGGCCTTAAAACCCTGAAGATCCTTAAGTCTGGGCTGAAAAAAAAAGTATATGTGTGTTTTCATTTGAACACAAGCTGCTGCATCATCTTTGATTTATCTTTGAAACAGATGTGTTTTGAGTTGAAGCTAGGCTTCAAAGGAGAAAGTAAATGTTCATAGGAAACATTTTTCTTATTCAAGTAGAGTCTTAAATTGTAAAGTTTGCTCTGAAAAGATAAAATTTTATTCTAAAAGTTCCATTCCAAAGTTCAGAAACAGTTCAGAGATTTAGCTCAGAAAAGTGCAGAAAATTACAGTTGTGAACCTTAGGCACATTTCTTCAAACAAAGTCCAGAGGGTTAAGTAGGAAGATATAATATCTGGCTGTTGTGATAATTATGTATCTTCATGATTGAAATGCCTGAACACCCTGTTAACACAGTTTTTCAACCAGCTTGACTTAATTTCCCCTATGCAGAGCCCCAAAATAGTCTGATCCTTCTTCTTTGTTCTTCAGCTCAAACACTTTATATCCAAGCTCAGCTCCCTGATATTTTTGTCTTTGTGTCTAGATACCCACCCTGACACATATCCAGGCACATACATATTTAGGCATCTTGCTGAAACCTTCCCTCTTCAGCAAAGCCCTGGGCTAACTCCTACAGTTTTCCTCACATCCTCCCCACCAAGTGTGAGACTTCCTCTCGCCTGTCAGCTTTGCCCAACCGCTCCATGCCTTCAGCTTTGTTGGTGCGCCTTCCTGATTTCTCTTTTCTACTTGTGCTTTTTACCAGCCCCTTTCTTGACTTCCCTTCCTTTATACCTCCTCAGCTTTCCAGGCCCATGCTCAGTGCTTATTAGGACTTCCTACTTTTCTCTGTTCTCCCAAAAGACTTCCCAGTCTTCCATTGGATGGAAGACATACTTCAGCAAGAAGCTTTTTTTACCAATAGCCCAGTCAATTATTTGCAAAAAAGGAAGTCTGCATTTCTCCTAAATTATGGTTTTCAGGCACACATCCCGTTTCCTATTAATAAAACTGGCATCCTGTGTGAGCAGTGAGCAGGGTCAGGGCTTTCAACGTCAATGCCCCCTTCCATTTTAACTGTCTAGAGCTCTGTTATGATCCAGCTGGATGATACATCCTGATGGACACAGAGAATGCTGGAAATTTTTCTGTGCATGAATAGTCAGTTAGAAGATTTCTAACCATGTCCTTAATAATATTCACTTCTGAATCCCTTTTGCATGTAGTCAAAAATTATGTCTGTGTAATATTTGGAGACATCTATTTTGAGTTATTCAAGGTCAAGCTGACATTTATAGTAGGGAAGTGATAGTATGTCTTATCTTTAACTTCACATCTTATTTATAGTACATTTTCTCCTTTTGTATCTTCACTGTGAAGGCAACAATGTTAGTGATAAAGAAGATAAAGAACTGGCAGGCATCTGCGTTTAACCATTCTGTCATTTAGGCTGCTCTCAAGGTCTCTGTATAAATAAGCTTTTGTGAATTCAACCACCTTTCCTTTAGTATGTAAGAAAGAGCAGTTTGTACTGAAATATGAATGGAAAACTATATGCACATGGCTTTCTATTACTACATAAAATTGTAGTCAATATAAAGTGTATTATAAATGTAAAACCTATATAAAACTATATACTGGTTATATTTATCATATATATAGAGCTATGTGCTGTTCATCCCCACCCTGCAAACTGTTCAACCATTTTATAATTTTATTACTGTCTATAAATACAGAAATAAAATTAGAATGATATTTTATATAAATCTGTGCTTTTTTTCTCCCTTAAATATTAATTAAATAACCTGGAGTGAAATAATTGTCTGAAAATACATGAGTTTATATTAAGCCTTATGTATCATTTGAGGTTACAACATTGCAGCATACCAGAGGATCAGTGAATTCTTCTGATGCCACCCACTTCCGCTGGATGAACAGCCCATTCTAATCAGGAAAAAAGAAACAATAAAAAACCAACCAAACAGCAACTTCTAGATATCTCAGAACAGTTTTTTTTGTTATTGATTTCATCATCTACTGGTTTTGTTTCCATATCACAATGGTTCTTCACTTCTGGACTTACATGAAGTGGCCTGAATGGCATGACATATTTCACTTGCAGGATAAAGACATTCACAGATTTTTTTTTCCTTGCTGCTCGAATAAGATATCTGAAGTTATTACATGTTCTTAATCACTTTCCTGTTATGTTCATCACAGTTGTGCATGATGATCTCAGGAAGAAGAAAACTACACTATTCCAAGGTTTCAAAAGGCATGCAGTTGTATCATAATTAGTGTAGAGCAATTGCACTTGGCAGCAGCACTGTAATTTCTTTTGTCCTTCTCACATCTTGCTTTTGTCCCATTAGCACTAATCTCTAGATTCTGGTGTGCTGGTGGCATAGAGAAGAAGTTCGTTCCCTGGCACTCTTGGGGGGGGCCCTCACAAGCCTGAAGGCTGGTTCTGTGGATGTTTTTGGAGGGCACACTAGATCTAAGCTGTATGATTAGCCTATTCCTTGCAACTGGGGTCCAATTCCACAGCCGGTGTTGAACATGCTTATTCCAAATGCTCATCCTCAGTCAGAGGCTGATCAACGCAATGTGTCCTTTTAAAAAGATAGAGGGGTTTGGGTCTTGACCACTGAATGGTGCTCTGCCCATCCAAAGTGTATTATCAGAAGGGGATTGCAGTGTCTAATCCTAGCTCAGCATGTCTGCTTACACAGTGAGAGCAGAGAACAGTTAAGTGACAGATCCTTCAATTTCAGTCTGTCTGTGTGCTTGGGTCTTGTTCCCTGATTATCCTGAGGCTGAATTTAAAGTTCTGTCCTTGAAGCTCCTAGGAGTTGATGACTTAGAGTATCTTAGAGCACTGTTTTAGCGAGACACTTCCTCTATGAAGGTGTGGAGGGAAGAGTGGAGGAGTTATCCAGGCTGCCAGGCACCTACACAGAGTGGCTACTGGCTTACTCCCCATCACAGAGTTCACATGTGGTCAGAGCTGCACAAAAGACTAATGAAAAGGATAAAGTCCACACAGAAAATTTTTTAGTCTAAACTAACAGAAGAAGATTAAACACTGAATTCCATTATGAGACCAGAGGGGAGATGTGACTTCAGGTGTCATCTATTTTCTGATTGAAGTTAATATGCTTTTAAAAAAATGAATCAAAGTAGTATTTCAATTTAAACTGTCTTGTGCAAGTGTCTCACTGACCTGAGAGATAACGAAATGTAAATGGTATTCAAACCTCTTAATTGCTGCCAATAGCAATTCTTTTGTTACTCTGCAAGGAAAACGGTAGAGGCATCTCTTTTAGAGAATAAAGCCCCAGGTAAAAAAGCAGTAAGTACCTCATTAGCAACACTGAGCTACAAGTGTGCCTAAGATCCCACAGACTTCAAGCCAAGTGTTAAAATAGGTTGCACTGTATGGATGACTAAATTGTTCCAATGACAGTCTCTCTTTGATGAAAGGTGCCTAGAGCTACCCTTTCTTAGCTTTGTCTACCGTGCCCATCTGTCTTTTACCATTCAATACAGTTCACTTCTCTCTCAATTCCGTATCTTCAAGGTATTTGAAAGTTGGGAATTAGAGATTATAAAATAATAGCTCTTGCAGTAGGCACTCACAGTTAGGAGACTGTTAAAGTGATTGGGTATTTATTTCAGTGAGAGTAACAGAGCACTAAAACAAATAAGAACCACATTAGTTGTGAGTTAGTGAAGGAGACGTTCTGAGCCATTGAAGCTGGATGAATCAAGTCTAGGAAATTTAAAATAGTCTTTGTGTGCTAGCAGATATATAAATACATATATATATATAACATTTTAGATATACTCTAAGCCAAACTGCAGGCATTTCCCTTTCATCTTCTGTATACTTAATAACTCCATGAAAAGCATTGAATGCCATGATAGAGAGAAGCCATAAAAGTGCCTGGCCAGTTCCTGCTTGCTTTGCTCACGCAATTAGGTAGTGCTTGCACCAGTAAATCAAATGATGCTTTTTCCAGCACTTAGATGAACTGATTTCTCAGCTGCCTTCAGCAACCAAATGAGAACATTTTTAGGTGTCTCTTACATCTCAAAAATGCTCTAAAGTAGGAAAAAAAAAAAAAAAAGCACTTGTCCGAAACAGCCATCTCCTTTTTTTGTAGATAAAACACATCATACAAACGGGTGGTGGATGGAAAGGTAACTTGCCAGTCCAGCACAGTTATCACTGGAGCCAGGTAGATTCCCAATTCTCACGGTGAATTTTAGAATAATTCAAGGCACAATAAAAAAAGGTGCATAAAATTGATTCATAAATGTATATTTTAAATAGAATGTTAAATAAAATCACATGCAATTAAGTAAAATTCAAGTTTAAAAATAAACCAAAAACCTCCTACTGTTTGTTCCAGAAGAAAAAAAATGAAGTTTGTGTTTGATTCTCATCACATATTTTAACACTTGCTTTCTGGGATGAGGAATGTAGCAGAGAAATCTTATTAGAAGGAAATTTGTTTGTCTTGCTAATTCTTTTCTTTATTTCCACTCTTTTGCCAGGAAGAACATTCACTGAAATCATTCAGTGTAAATTAAGTGGTATTTAAAGAGATGCAACTATTCAAAATGTGCATGTGCTCCATACACTCACATAAGCCAAACAGTTTGCTTAAAATATTTTACTGCCAGTTCCCAAAATGTATGCTCAGTATGGTCTTTTTGGAAGGGCACTGCAGAGTAAATGTGTCCTAGCCTACATATACCCCAGTTCCCACTGCAGAGCTGGGGCATGCTTCTGGGCACAGGGGCTCCAGCCCCTTCATCATTAAGTGACAGTCCTAGCACCAGGTATAGTTCAGGCCAGCAGTAACTCTCTCTCTGGCCCCTTTCTGGTATTTACACAGTCCAAGGAACACAAAGATAAAAGAATTTATGGATGTGCTTTCCGCAAGAGCTTTCCACACCATCTGGATTCATCTGCAGGGGTAAGGATTTTGGGAATGAGCTTGCTACATATGAGGAGCATCCCAATTAAGAAATATTCGAGGTGTGGTCCTTATTCCCTAAACCAACATGTCTCCTAAATCTCACCTCACCTTGGGCAGACTTCTCCTGCGCTGTTGGCTTGCCCTGTCACTACAGTAGCTTAACCACAGTTAGTATTAAGGCAATTCAAACCAGAGCAGCTGACTGGGAAAATGATGTGAAAAATACTCCCTCACAAATGTTCCTCATTCCCTGTTGCTTTCTTACTGGTCTGCACACCTAAGTCACCACAGCTCACTGGCTGGACAAGCGAGCTCCAGCCACTTGCCATATTCTGTGCTTCTGTGGAAAATCTGGAAGCATGAAGGTTCTTCACACCCTCCTGTGACTACTGTGGATTTAAGTAGGCATTTAGAATTGTCACAACACTTTGTCTCTTCTTGACAGAGTTCAAGAAGCGTTTGGACAATACTCTTGGGCACGTGGTGTGGCTCTTGGGGATGCTGCTGTGAAGGACCAAGAGATAGACTTGATACTTGAGGGTCGCTTCAATCTGTTTATTTTCTGTGATTCTGTGGCTGATACCACTGTTTAAACTGCCTGGCAAGTTTAGAGCTGTGCCAAGAAAATCATATCCTTAACATTTGCTGAAATCGCCTAGAATATATCTGGCTTTTGGGATGTTCTTTCACTTATACATGTGATAACAATTATAAATTACTGAAATGGCCCCTTATCACTATGTCTGATGCATTCTCTAAACATGGCCCACCTAGAAACTTACAAAGAAATGTAAATCTGGCTTGTGTTGGTAACAGGATGGGAGAGAGACAAAGCTGTTGAGAAGTCGAAAAAGAATGTTGAAGAAGCTCAAAATTTCCTATCATCAGTATGGTAATGCCTTGTTAGACACCTTTTGTGACAATTTCCTTCAGGTTCTGTAAAGAATAAGGTTTTTAGTCATCTGGAAAAACTTTGTGTGATTAAGTCTGATGAAAAGTGGATTAAAACTAAACAGTAATTAACTTGATTGTAATAATAATAAAAATTAATTATTGTCTTGCTGTTTCACCTAAATTGTTTTCTATTTATCACTTTTCTACATCATAAGCATTTGTTGTAAGTTTCCAAGCTTTTTCATTATTTTCAATAATAATGGACTATAGGGTGCCAATCAGCAAATTAACCAAGTATTTTGTGAATGGAAAAATAAGTAGACTCAAAATAATTCATTATTTACCATAATAAATTTGGTAAATAAATTTTGTTATTAAGACATCAAATAATGTAGTCTTTAACATCACACAAGCATGGCATTCTCAAAAGACTTATCAGTATTAGAATTTTAGCTGTTTAAAAATACAATATGGTCGTGGAACAATTAATTTCTGAAAAAGAAAAACAAAATATACATAACCTGAAATTAGATTTTTAAAATCTGAATTTCTGTACATCTTTATTTTGTACAATATTGCTAGATGATTCTTAATACAATGTCATTTGTATGCATACAGCTTTTTCATTTCATAATGATGGCTTATCTGTTCAGTGCCTGGTCAAGAAGTATACTAACTGGTAAATAGATGTTCACAATATTTTCTATCCTGTGCATGCTAAATTGGTCCTAATTAAGCAGGATTAAAGCAGCATTTATGCTTCCATGTGAAATAAAAAAACCCTCACCACCAAGGGCCAATTTACATTCTTATTATTCAACACATGTGAAAATAAAATAGCTTTGGCACAATAAATGAGGATTCTTTGACATACATTTGGAATTGGTTTCTTTGCTCGAATTGATAACAAATATCTGATGTGGAGAAAATGCTCCCCTTTGGTTTTCCGACACCGTGCTATTTCACACTGAATTACGTTATGTTAGANAGGGTGGGTGGGGAGGAGGGTGAATGTGTGACATAATCTAAAGAGAGCTTTCAAATCATTGGAAATACAGAAGAAAGAGGAATGTATCAGGAGCCCCCATTAAGTGCTGCAATATGGGTTCAAAAGGGCATAGATCCTGACCCTTGCCTTCCTAATCACTTATTTATGGCTTTCAGAGGCACAGTGTTGTGTAGTGACGCTGTGACAACATGCAGATGCAGAAGAGCAGCATCTGTGTGGCTGGCAGACCCTAAAATCTCAGCCACAGAGAAGTTCTTAGTAAATGAAGCACCATTATAAAACAAAGAACAAAATACAAAATCCCTGACAGGGATTAGAATAGATGGTTAATACTTAATAAAGAATGACAAAATCTGCTACCCAGCACTTAATAATTTACCAGTGGTTTATTATGCTGTTACGTGATATGACACTTCTGTAATTTATTTTTCTTTAAAGTCATGTAATGAAACACTGTGTTGTAAACCTAAGTTGTTTTCTTCCTTCAGGAAGGAGAAAAAAAGCATCAGGCTAAAAGAGTCTAAATAGATGTTTAATGCAGGTGGCAAGAAGGAAGTGTAATAGAAATAGTTGTGGAAACTGTTCAAACACTCATTTGCTTGTGGAAATCTCAATTTCTCTATATTCTAATGGCTGAAAACATTATTTAAAATGCTTGTGCAGATGCCTGTTACAGATTCAGGCTATGATAGCCAACAATAAGTGTGCATGGCATAATTGGCACATCAACTGGCAGGGGCTGATGAGGCTGTAACATTCTCTAGTCTAGACTCTTCTGATTACATCCAATTTGCTTTCCCTTTTACTGACAAACTTGACTTCCAAATTATGGTAATGTTATCATGCTCTTTATACTAGTTGTATTTACATTTCCTTATCTCAAGATGAGTTTGGAGAAATTCAACAGAAAACAAGTTTTCCTTGTTAAGTTTTTTCATCATCCAACCAGTTTCTGAGATATTTTCTGGTCACTTATTGTTTTTTATGATCTTATTTGCATCCAGACTTCTCCCAACAGTAATTCAGAAAAATTAGATAGAAATTTAAAACCTAGATATTAAGTAGTGTTCTGTGTGAGGCAAAAGAGCAGTAAGCTGGAAGTTTAAGGCAGCTCAATTTAAGTTAGTTTTGTGCATTTCATCTATAGGAAGTCTGAGATGAGTTGTTTAAAATAAGTGCTATGTACCTCATCTAGGGTGTGCACAGAGGAACAGCAAAAACAGAGCTGGTCTTTAGACTTGAGTTCAAAACGTAAATCTCAGGTTTCTGAATGTTATAAAAATGGAAACTTTCTATACACCTTGAGAAACAAAATTATTTTTTGTTTCTCAAACCACAAAAAGGGTTACTATAAAATCTTTCTGCAGGTTAAAAAACCCCAAACCCACAACCTCTTTCTGCATTGCAGAATGCCTTAAAAGAAAGGCCATTTTGCTGCATGTACAAAGTGCCACTCTTGGCTCAAATTCTGATGAAGTTTTGAAAGACAAATTCCATCTCAAAGAAATAGCTCTGCTGCCTTTGTTGGAACAGAATGTCACAGTCTTCTCTGTGGAAAGGAAGCTGGTTAATCAGTGTGCAAATTTGATTAAGGCAATATTTTCTAATTGGCCTAAGTGACTCCAAGCCCTACTTTTTGAAATAACTTTGAAACTCATGTTCCTCAAGTAGAGAAGTTTGAAGACATAGAGAGATCCTTTTGATTTCAAAATGCAAAGGCTAAATAAATGGCCCTGGAGCACTAAATTACCAAAACCTTAGCTGCAGAGAAATAGGAAAGACAGTGAACAAAGCCATGCTTATTCAAAAGGGACACAGGACAGAAAAGAATTTTCCTCTAGCTAAGATACCTTTTAAGCTGTGGTGGCAGAATACCTCCAGCAAATTTGCAGTATTGAACGCTCTACTTTTCTTTTTGATTTGGAAAATCCAACGTTTTTCTGCTTTAATGCTGACACTCTTCACAGCATGAATATTCTGCTTTTCAGTCAGCTGTACCAATCCTTTAGGAGACTTTCCAGAATACCTTCAATATGCAAATGGATAATAAAACCCATTTTGCTTGAGTATGCAAATCTGACATACATTAAATAATCATAAGCCTGAAACATATTTTCATTGAAATGAGAAAATATGTCAGCAATGTAAGCAAAGCAAGGGCCTGATTTAGGTCCAAGTTGTCTCTAGCTGTGCAAGACGAAGCTCTACACTTCATTGAATTCCTTCAGATTCCTGGTTTTTACTCACATGCTATCACTCTACCTAATATAACGCTTTTGTTCTCTTACCCTTCTGCTGTCTTTGGCTTCCTCTTGTGTTGTGGATTGCATGAGACATTTTTCCCATAGTGATCTTGCATCTTTAAATCTTTCTGAAACTCTTCTATCTTTTTAACTCACCAGTCTTTATTTTGATGTACAAGAATTGATAGCCCAATGATTACTTTCCCCCTGCGCTCCTTCCCCACCATTTTAACTAATATTATTGGTCCTGTTTCTTCTGAAAATAAGTAATAAGCAGCACTGTAAAAATGAACACGTTGTACTGAAGTGAAAAGGCAGCCTGTGAAGCCTGTGCTTTTGCACACAACATCAATACATCTGGCACACGTCTGGGGACTGGTACATCTGTATCATTGTTAATTAGTGTGGATCTTTTTATCTCATGTTTCTTTGAGTGTTTGTTTCATGTTATCTACTTAATGTCTTATAAACATCTCAAGAACAGCCACAATCTTTGTTCCAATCTCAAGTCCATTTGTATCACCAGTTTGCTATTTAAAGTCCAAAGCAATTCATAGTTGACTAGTTTCCTCTCTAAGAGAAGTGACATGGAAGCCTTTGCATTATAAACCATTTTGTTATTTATTCTCTTTCTATGGAGCATTGAACTCAGCAGTGATGCTTATAGGCATACAACATACAGAACAGAAAATGAGGGAATAACGAAGGGTCTGTAATTTGGTATTTATGGTTGGAATTATGGTGTAGAAAGCTCTCGATCATCATCTTTTGGTCACTGATCCTCCCCACTGAAGCATGGGCAAGTTGATGCAGAAGAGAGGGATGCCCAGGTAACATCTGAAAGCAGAAGGCTGGGAACAGAGCTGAGTGAGCCCCAAGACAACTGAGCTCAGAGCAGGTGGGCTGAGAGAGCATTTTTGGATGCCTGGAATGAGTCCTGCCAAGGCCATCCTGAGCTAGAGTATACCTCCACCACTGACAACAGCTCTGACAGACACTTAATGATGGGGGCTGGCAATGGAAAATAACTCAAATGCTACACCCACATGGAAACTGTGAGTTTTTGAAAAGAAATTATTTCACAGGGGTCAAACATTGTTTTAACGTTGGAACATGGTGCAATAGTGTCCAATTTCAGTCAATGAGACAAAAGCAGGAGGGGGGAAGTCTATATTATGAAGAACAGATTGCAGACAGGCTTTCAGTACTATAGCCTCTGTATTTTCTTTTACTGCTATATACATTTTCTGCATGTTAGCCTGGAAAGAAATTAATAGTATTTCTGTTCATTGTGACTGCTGCCTTTCTTTATCACCAGAGTTCCCTGTGAATAATTCATACAATCTAATGTACTTCTTTTTAATTCTGTAACACCAGGACATTTAATTTAAGTACAAAATAAGATAGGAGATTCCTTTTATCAGACCAATGAATTAGCTCTGAATGGAAAATCATCTTACTACTTAGTGGATTCTCACTGTCACTACCCCCTTATGAAGAAATAACAAATGGCTTTTTGTTGCTGATATTGGAGATTTTAGGATTTGGGGGACATATTTTTTTTTCATCTGGGCTACTCTGTAATAATTTCAAATGAATAATTCAAATGTCATGGGAAACCAAAGCTGCTAGAGACTCCCTTTCTCATTATTAATTGTAGATTTTACCTTCTATTAGTATAACTGCACTGGAAGTTCACACTGAAGAAATCTAATGAGTGTGACTTAGAGCATTTTTAATTCTCCATTGTTTGCCAAAGGTGCAATGAAATTGCCTTGGGTTATGTGCACAGACCTTCCCATGAGACATAAAACTAAAAAGATTTCTTCTCTTTCTCAGGGAGATTTTATTTTACTTCAGACATGAATAGCAACACCAGGGATTTTCCTTCTTCCCCTGCAAAAACTAACTTAACTTTCTTCATATGATTGCATGATGATTAACTTCAGCAATAAAAGAGCATTAATCCCAGAACATGAATAGTACACTTTGATGTTGCTTGTGGCCAAAATGCACCACCCATTCATTTAAATATCACAGAAAAAGCATCTACTTCCAGGAACATTTGGAATTTTTTTCCTGAGTTATTATAACAGGTATAAGTATTTAATAAGCTTTAAGCTTATTTTAATTTATTTTAATTTATGTAAATAACCCCAGGCCTTTTGTTTCATAATCCCAGTCAAATATTTATATCTGACAGAAATTCCAGAAAAGTGTCCCAGTCCTCACACTGGGAGAGGGAGTTGTTCTTCACAAGCTATAAATTGCCTTAATGTAATGCAGTTTTGCACCACCTGAGGAAAGGGTATAAAATAAATCTGGGTTGTCTGACAGTTGAACTCAACTTTTCCATTAGCATTAAGGGAATGACTAAATTTTTAACAATGACATTACATCTATACTGAAATACATGGAGGAATACAGGAATGACATGAGATGAAATCCCACCCTTTTCTCTGTATTTAAGTGACAGGAGAATAAAAATGATGGCCATAGTCATGGTTGTTATATCCCTGTCAGTTAGACCCATCAGGATTTGGTGACTGAGATAGCAGCTGAATCTTAGTCCATGCAGCAGTGGCTTACAAGGCCCAAAGATTTCAGGTTTGTATTTGGTGGCTCCTCCCTGAGCATATTATTATTTACAAGAAGCAAATGTGTGCAGCCAAACCACAATGCACAATTTATCTCAGAGACTATAAGGGAGATAAGTTGTATCCAAATAAGGCTACAAACAGTTTTGAATGCCCCACAGCAGGGAGCTGCAGCCATACTCCAGAGTCAACTACTGTGAGAACAACAATAAGGCTAGCATAGGGGATATTCTTAGATTTAGGTCATAACTAAAGTGGTACTGAAATAAGCCTTCTCTACTCTATAAACCATCTTATACACTAGACATTTATACAAATGTAGAGATCTTCAAAATTGTGTTTGTTCAGAACTCCTATCAGCATTAGAGGCAATTAGAAGCACTATACCCTGAAATATTTTGAATAGAATGTTCTAACATAATTTTTTTAAGATCCCAAACTAAGCATAAACATTATGACATTTAAAAAAAATATTATATACAAATAAAAACATTATAACACTCTATTACTGCCTTATTGGCTTCAGCTGAAGTCAACGGAAGTTAAACTGTTCATAAATGATAAAACCAAGGTCAAGAATCCTGCCTCCAGGTCTGCTGCTCTAATAGAGCTGTGAGAGTGTATTATAACTGACTAATTTACAGAAAAAGGCATCAGGCTTGACTCATTTTCACTGTGTACTGTTATTATGTGTGCCAGAAAATTACAGCTTCCATGGACTAGAAATATTGCTTGTATTATGCATGAAAGAAGGGATGCAGGAAAAGAGTTGTTTAGGTAAGCTGTAAGATGACATGATCCTAGTCTTTGCTGAAACTATTGGACATCTATTTGTTTTATTCATACTACTTAGTTGTTTGGAAATTATCAGAAATTTCTGTGGTTACCAGGACAGGTCAAACATTTGCAGATTATCTTTTAGACAGAACTTGCACAGTAAGCCCACAGGGAGGTGAATGACTGGCCTGCCACAGGTTGTTGTGCAAGATATCCATTTAAATGGCCGGACCTAAGAATGTGATCCATCATCTTCATTCATTGTTCCTGGACACAACGAAGGTTATGGGCTTCAGTGAGCACTCTGCAATTTACCTACCAGCCACTGTGGATACTCATACCTTCTGCAGCTACCTGCTGGGACACTCAAAGGCATCCAGCATCTTTCACATGACTTTGTCCTACAGTGCAAGTCCTGCCTTTTGGAGGTGTAATGTGACATGACAGGGTGTGATACCCCCAAGGTCAACTGCTTTGCATTTACAGCCAAGTTTTCCAGAGGAGATATAGGCACCTTGAAACACAAGTCCAGTTTATGCACTCATCTGCAAAATTCCACTCAGATTTTAATTACAAAATATAATTTATAGAATGTTCCAGATAGCAAAATAGATCATGGAGAAAGGTATTATAATGAGCTATCCTCCATCTGCGCCAGTCTCTGTTAGAAAGTAATACAGTATTGGAGTTAGAAGGACAGCAGACCAGGAGCAAACTGGCTGTGCTGTATCTCTGTTACAGGACATTCATCAGTGGAGGGTTGGATGCCAGTACGTTTGAAATTTATATAATTGAATGAAACTAGGAAAAGTTTTGGGAGAAGGAACTTGAAGGCTTTTATTGTAATTGTCATAAGCCCTTTATTTGTTCTGAGCCTGAAGTAATGTTTAATATTTCAAGAAGCATTTTGACAAAATAAATTAGAGCGCTGTACTGTTATCACTGCTAACATCAGCTGATGCCAGAAAGTAATATGATCTGAATTTGTTGAAGATTTCTGAAATATTCTAAGGTCTATTGAAAACTGACTGGTGCATTCACAATATGCTATTAAAATGCTTATTAAAAGGTTGGATATGTCTAAAAGAATAAAGATTCATCATTGTCATAAAAATCTGTGGCTGATACCACAACCACATAAAATCAGTCCTAATCTATGACCAGGTGACAGAAATCATAAGAGACAGACTTAGGCTGCAGGGGGAAATAGTGGTGGATTGACAACATTAGCAATAACATGTAAAGGTTAATGCCTCTAAGACATCGCTCTCTTCACAAAGTTTGCTTAATAGTCAAGTCTCCCTCCAGATTAATAAAGAATAAATGATTATGAGAAGTGTCTGGAAACATGCTGAAATAAAAGGTAAATGGTCTACTGAAACTAATCAGGACTCATTAACACACATCCCAACACACCTACAATAACAAAGTTCTGACACAGGGAGGAACATGCAGGTAAATATGCATTTTTTTCTCTCTTAGTGGCAACAGGACGAGTCACTTCTGAAGATGATTTAATACAATGGATTATTATCACTACATGCATATGATAAGGCCCTATCTATCTTTGCTAGAAATCATCAAAAAAAAGTTACTTAATACTCTAAAGAACTTGGTACTGATAGCTGTTCTCTGTAAAAGATGGAAGTTCTTCTGTAACTCCTGCAACATTAACTGTCCTTTCAAAATTAGAGTCACAGAGAAAAGCACAAGAATAGTGTTGCAGTACTTTGTATGAAAAATCAAGAGGTGCATGTAGACAATCAAGAGATACAGTTAATCAATCTGTAGATGAGCATAGGGCAATCAACTGTTCTGCCTTCAAGGACTCAAAATAAAATTAATTTTGAAATACATTGGGGCATGGTAGCCCTACACTAGACATTTGAGAAGCAGCATTTTCTTTCGTGTAGGTAAAATGATCATGTAAAACCTTGCAATAAATCCCTAGAAATGTTAATAATTTGCAGGAGTATCCCAAGCCAGCCACAGAGGGCTATGGGTAGGTGAAATTCTTCATCTGCTCTGAGCAAAACTATGAGTACTATGCTAATATTCTTCTTATTGTTCACCAATTCATCTACCATTAAACACGGCTTAAATTCATTACTGCTTTTCAAATGAACTAGTTTCAAGATTTCTGTAAAAAAAAAAAAAATCATTATTTTCAAAGAGTTATTACTCTCAGATCCAGGATAGAGTTAGAAGGAAGGCAGCGGTGCTACATGAGCTAGCAATAACCTGCCTGTGCTTTGTTGCATGCGAATTTGTTAAACTCCTTGGTTAGTGAGCACTGCTCTACAGGGCAGGTTAACATATCTTTGTCATCTTCTTACATAGCTGAGGCGCTGTGCCAAAAAAGCGTTTAGTATTCAAGTACACGAATTTAAAGCTCTGTTATAGTTATAGTGCTTCATGTTGTGTGGGAAGAAAAGAAATGGAATTCCATAGAAAATAAGAAATGTACTCTTTTGTCTTCCTGTGTATTCATATCATGATATAAACCAGTTTTATTTATACCTACCCTCAAGTGTTTTAGCACTTAAATATAAATCCTTTTAAGAGAATTAGGGAATTCTAATAGATATGATGTTCAGATATATTTTTGAAAAATGACAATGTGGTAGCCATTTGAGCTTATTTGTATAAAATGTCATGATGTTGAAACCATCTGCTTAGAAGTAAATCAGAGGGGAAATACATCTACGTGACTTTAAATCTACAGAATGAGGCTCCAAGAATTCAGGATCCATCAATCAGAAGCTTGCATTGCTACCTGAAATGTCTTTAACATACAAAGACTTCTTAGATAATTTTTTTGGCACTAAGCCTGTCTTCAACACAATGTATCATCTGCAAACATGCAAATTACTTGGCTTCCAGTGTGTCTCCTATAGAAGGTTCATTCTAATTAAATTTAAAGGCAAACTGGGGTTTTTTAATTAGGATGAATTATAAAAATGTTGCTGTTTATGGTAGTGTTCTTTATGCTTTACAGTGCAAAAATGCATTGTAATCTCTAAAATTACTTCAAACACTGGTAGAAAATTTTATTTATGCCTCTGCACTGCATTAAAACCATAAATGGTTGGTACTGTCACCAGAATGAGAAAGCCATAAAACTAGTTAAATTAGAATATAGCAGACTGTGAGAGTGTGCGTATGTGCATGCACGCGCGCGCAAAAGAGAGAGAAAGAGAGAGAGAGACACCGGGCAAAAGCGAGTAGCTGTACGTTGAAATTATTTTCTAAATTATTTCCTTATGCAAATGGACTATGCCATATTACATTTATTAAAATGTATTTATGGAACATTAAACATAATACTCATTTCTGATAATTAAAATAAATGAAAAAATTGCCCAGGCTATTTATCAAGAAAACTTCTTGTGCCTATATGGACTGTGGAGTGAGTTCTGATTTCTCTCACACTGGTCAAAGTCTATCAAAGCCAGGGAATCATTTGGTGTTTGAACCTGGGTAATGAAAGATAAATATTTAATAGGGTCTTGTAACAATTCCTATCAGTTTCTTTTACCTAACCATTGAAGTTCACAGTGTTCCGCTTTGTTATTTTGTACTATAAATACGTGCACCCATTTCAATTTAAACAGAAAATCAAGTCAAATCAGATTAGATTTAATCGAGGCAGATTATAGTAGAATCTTATTCTGACAGTGACCAAAGGAGAAAAAAGGGAAAGGGACTAGAATTCATGGAAAGCAAAGCAAACCAACAACCTCATACTTTGCCAAAATCTATCAGTGGGAAGGTCTATTGGGGTCTTCCATGCCACTTAGACTCTATATAACAGAGCGTGAGGGAGAATGAATCTGTAGCTATCCCTTTTGCTGCCAAGGGAAATGCAAATTGCTGGTAAGAAATCACAGAATTGCCAGACAGTTTGCTGCAATGTCTGTAACACATTCCTCCAGCAGTGTGCAGTAGTTTTGTCATGAAAACTACAGAGGAATTGCTTAGTCTGGATGTGTTGTGTTACCTGTTCTCTCATTTAAATCCTGCCTCTTCTGTTCTTATCTGTTACTCTCAATCTCAGAGAGCACACACACTGCAAAGTTGTCTCCGCACAACACAATAGATTTATTCAATAATAACTTTTCCTGTAGCTTCTTTACTCTATTTGAGTATTTTTGTTCTTGCTGTATTTTTAGCATTGCTTTCTTACTTCCCTTAACACCTCTTATAGGACTATGAAACAAATTCTGGTTTCTCAGAGAGTGCACAGTTCTTCCTTTGCAGTCTTTATATCAGAACTTTCAAAAAAAAATTTCCTGTACCCAAATTGCTAACAGTCAAAATGTCATCTTGGTTTCCAGTCTAGGCAAATTTGACAAGCTGACTCTATGCTGCAATTGACTGTTGGTTATTGTTTATTGTCCACTCGTGAAGATGTGGAGGCTGGGCCCTGGTAGGGAGCCAGGCAGGTGTTCCAGCAGCGCTGTTGGTATAGTGTCATGCAATGGAGCCCGGATGAACCAGGATGCTGCTTGGTCATCCCTGTGTCAAATTGACCCACTGCCACCCATGAGTCTTCTCAAGGCAGGTCCACCTCTGTGATGTTTATGCTTTTGCTTGTCCAGTAAAAACCACTGGCACAATGGTGTGAGTTCTTGAGTGGGCATCCAACATCCATGGGCTCTGTGTTGTTCTTTGGTGGGTCATCACACTGGGATTCACACGATGGCTCAGCAGATGGACATGTGAGGGCCTGTCATGGAGGTACACACACACACAGACACACTCACACACACACAAAAAGGAAGTGGATTGGGTGGCCCAAAGTCCAAACTGCAACTTTTAGTGTTTTTATTTATCCCTTTCTCAAGGCTTGACTTGCATGTGATTTATTTCTATTGATGCATCTTCTTCTCAGAACCTGAAAAATGTTTCTGCTAATATAGCATTGTTAGATTACCTAAGTCTTTGTAGACTTCTTTAAGTCCAAGGTTTATTGAGACACTTGGAGCAGAACAAACTGACTCTGCCATGCCTCAGATTCCCTTTGCTTTTCTTTTTCAGAAATTCATCTGAGCACATTTAAGGTCGCCTCTGTTCCCCATTCCTTGTGACTTGTCTTTGTCACATTTTTCTACCTCTCAGAAAGGTAAGTATTTAATTATAACATGAAGTTGCCAGGTGGAAAATTATTGTTTATGACAGTTCCTCTTTGGAAATGATTTTTTTGTGCAGTAGCTAAAAATGTTTATGTTCCTTGAAAAAATAAATTAATTGAAAGGCAAAAGTAAGTACTGCCTTCCTACATGTTTTAAAACATTGTACGAATCATTTTTTCAGCATATGTAATGTCTAGGATCTGTTGGTTAAACTGGAGATAACACAAGAAACTTCAGGAGGTAATGCTCAGATATATTTCTATTACCATCAACAGAGTGAATAAATGCATCTTTGAAAACCCATCTGATAATAATTTTTGGCTTTTAAGCAACAGCCATGAAATCAGATTTTTACCATTTAAAATACATTTATTTTTCTCTTTCAGTTTTTTTCTGAGTTTCAAGAATCTTTTTCAGTATAGAAGGAAAACAAAACTTTCTTTTGTCAGCCAACTCAACCTTATATATTACTTTTTGAACTACAAAGTTAAAATAATGTTCACTGAGGAAAGAATCCCCACTTATTAGGAATCATAAAAGGATTTTGCTGAAGTGTGAGCTTCCATCATTCTGTCACTTTGAAATTGCTGCAGGTTCACAGCTGGACTACAACAACCCAAAGTGAATTGCTAAGTGAAAGGACAAGGCAGGTGACAATTACACAAAAAGTCATGGCAAGTAATTGGTAAGGAAAAAGTTGCCAACTATAAAGCAACATTTATATTTAAAAAAAAAAAAAAAGGAAAAAAATAAAAAGAAAGAAGGCAACAACTCTACTCTCCCAAACTTTCCTTAATCCTTTGCTAAGTGCTAAGTTATTTTCTCCTAGTATTGGGAAAAACAAGACATATTCCTAAATCAGCTTCTAAACAAAAATAACTCACTACATCAAGGAAGCTGGAAGAGTATGTCTGGAAGAATTGCCTTGAGTTATACATGTTACTGAGGCTGAACTGTCTATGTAGAGACTTTGTAAGTAAGCATAAATGATGTCAGCCTGCACATCTAGTACTTTAAATTCTTTTTTCAACAGATACATGGTACAACATAGCAAGAAGTCTTATATTAATTGAGAGCAGTTATTTAGACACACTTAAAAATGCATAACCCCCACAACTACAAACTAAGTTTTCTTATCTTACATATATTGTAAGTTGTTAACAGGATTATTGAGGTTGGTTGAGGCAATATTCATTACAAATATTAATGATAGGAACTTTCCAGACTATATTTCCATATAACACCTACACGTTTTATTTGGTCTATGTGACCAGGATATTAATCTGAAATAGGTTATATTAATATTCCATTTATTTTTCCCCTATGTAATCTGCTCCCAGTGTGCTTTCAGTGTGCTTTGTGAAACAAATAATTTCTATGTTGAGTTGACACTGACTCAAGCATTAATCCAGAGGAGTTACATCGCTTTCTAGATGACATGTTGGTAGAGACACACAACCTCCCATTAATTTTCCCTATTCTTGTTTTACATTATGATCCTCATCTTTGTGCTCAATTGCCAAGACCAGAGGACATGAGCATCAAGGCATGGCTTTCATGAAGATTAGGCAGCAAAATTACTGTTTAGAAAACCTCAGATCAACCTTGCATGATACTGAATTTTATATTCCATAAACATCTTTGCTTCCCATCTTAAAGGTTCCCAGGTATCTCGAGTTTTGTATGTCCTTCTCCCTGGATATATCCTATGGTTGGCATGGCTGAGGAAATGGTGCTTAGCTAAGGACTAATGAAATCCAGACATTGGAAGTCTTTAGATGTCACTTGAGGGACTGGATCTCTCTATGGACTTTTAGAGCAAGTCTAACATGAAGTGCAAGTCTGCTTGATCTTCCCACACTGTGTAGCTCTATGTAGTTATCTTACTCGTACAAATATACAGGATAAATTATATTTTATAATGGAGTTTTTTTCTTTTCTCTCTCTGATTTTTCTTAACTTTTCTGTTTCTATATGTTTCTTCTGAAAAGTGCAGATCTATTAAGAATTTCTGAGCAGTTTTCTCATTATTTCATTGTATTTTATGCTTTGAATATCAAAATTAAATTATATGCAAAGAAAATACAGTTATTCAAAATATTTGGATCCATTTAATGAATTCAAATCCTAAGGAACAGATTAGATGTAGAGATCCTTCAAGTTTCTTGTCCTAACTTAATCCTTGTATTTATGGGTGTTTTTAGCATCAGAAGTTACTCCTAACAGGAATAAAGCTAACATCTCTTTCTTCCTTGTGAATAAAGGAAGCTTTAAGAATACAATGCTTATTTATTAAAGTGTCTACAAAAAGCAAGGCTTATAAGAAATGAACCACATCTAATTTATTAAATTGGATTTTTAGTACTTCCTATAAATAGTTCTATTATTAGTCTTACTGTATGTGCAAACTTGTTAACGTGGGATATGGAAGAATTTATGACCTTGTTCCTTTAAATACCACAGACTAAGGTGGATATTTTCAACAGCTAGCCTCTTCTACTATGTGTGCTTAACAAAGGCCACTGGCTTAACAAAGCACAATTCCAGCACACACCTGCCTGTAAAACTGATCTGGTCCCCACTGTGGACTCATCAATTCTCCAGCCTCTCAATACAAAACCACCTTAATGAAGTAAAAGCATCTTTTCAATTCTTCAGGGCTTACTTAGATCCTTAGATTTAACAATAAGTTAGGTAGTTTAATATTATATGTAACTGCATTTAATAAGCAGAAATAATTTGTATGTTTGATGTATATATGCATACATATATATATATATATTTATATCCTCCATCTTTTGGATGTTCCTTTTCCTCAACTGTTATTTAGTAATGGGATGGGGCAACTGTAATTTATCATTATGTTTATGGAATGCTGAGCATAAGAAATCTGAATTCTGGTTGTCTAGATACCACATGGCCTATTAGTAATGATTGTTATTAGTGATATTTTTTTCAAATTTCAGAATAAGTAGGATGTTAAATAAAGACCTTAATTTTTCTCTTTCTAGTCAGGAAAGACAAAGAAAATGGAAACATGGATCCCTATTGCTTCATCTCAAACCAATAGACTCTATTAGCAGGTCATATACCTGCTCCTATATATACCTATACTCCTTTATATATGCATATATATATGCACACATATAAAAACAACAGTCAATTGGAGCATGCAGTCTACTTGTATTCAGTTTGCCTAGACTGAAAACCAAGATGACATGCTGACTCTTAGCAATTTAGGTACAGGAAATCTCATTTTGTTAAGTTCTGTTACAAAGAGAAGAAAGGAAGAACTGTGGAGGAATCTTTTGTTTTGTTGTGGTTTTGTTTTGCGGCTCTTTCTTTTTCTTTCTTTCTTCCTTTCTTTCTTTCTGGTTTGTTTTGGCTTTTTAAAATTTTTTGGTGGTTTTTTTTGGGTTTTTGCCTATTTGTTGCTCTGAATGCAACAAAAAACCCTGTCTCAAAATGCATTATTGGCATTCTCTTCCTCTTTCATATCTGGCTTTCTCAGAGGCTGACAGAATTCAGAGATATCTAAAATGCATGGGCTTCATCCCATCAGATAACCTGGATCTACTTGCAGGACTTGAATTCCTTGCTGTGTTCATGGGTCAGTGAGTGCCTGCTGTTCATTTACATCACATTATTCATTTATGTTTTCTACAAGTCAAGTTGGCAATATTGGGGAAAGAGAGCTAATTGTTTTAGGTAGTCATCAATTAAAAGCATCTTGTTCACAAAAATTCATGACAAACTGTTAATTATAAAAAAATGGCATATAGAACAAATATGTCATTGATTGTGCAGTTTGGACCACTACAATACTGTTCTTTCAATGTATAGGAAACAAAATCTGAATTTGCTTCCGGGGATACAAGATATACAGAGAAGCACTGGTTTCACAATAATTCATTACACGTGCTAACAGAAGTGTGCCTACACCTACTGTGTTGAAGGACAACCATGAGTCATGTTTATAACCTTATAAGATTATTCTGCAGATCAGCTAAAGCCATGGGAATTGCCTGATATAGTTTCTGTATTGTTCTGCCAAATCCCTTTGGCTTCCCCATTTCTACTGACATCTGGGATTTGGCTAGCTTTTGACACTCTAGTGGGTCAGCAAGGTAAGGGATGACCTTATAATAGGGTATAATAGGTATAATAGGTAAGGGATGACCTCATAACTTTCCAGTTTCTTGCTCCAGGAGTGTTCTTGCAGTTATTCTAACCAAACTCAGACAAATAATCTGGGGCAAAAGAATTTGTGGTGTGACTTTCTACCTAAAGGGGACTTGAAAATGTGTGTTTTACAGAGCAACTGTTATTTAATCTGCT
This sequence comes from Ploceus nigricollis, assembly GCA_013399945.1. Taxonomy (NCBI): domain Eukaryota; kingdom Metazoa; phylum Chordata; class Aves; order Passeriformes; family Ploceidae; genus Ploceus; species Ploceus nigricollis. The sequence goes on along the minus strand of VXBC01009131.1, from coordinate 437,693 downwards.
CTGTCTACATATTGGTTTGGTTTTCAGATGTGTCCCAATGCGCTCTTGTGCAGTCTTGCTATACACTCATTAGTATCTCTCTCCAATAGCCTCTAATGGAATGACTAACATAACATTTGAAATAAATATAGATGTCTCAAAGGTAATAGCACTGCTGCACACTTCAAGCCTGATTGTCTGCTGTCTGCAAGAGAAGAGACACAAATGAGAGTCTCTGTTGAGGGAAAGGAATGCAGAACTCCTCTGTGGCATGCTCTGTCAAAATCTGCTCAGCACAGTAATAGCATTGTGTCTCTTTCTGAGTTAGGACACAGTAGGGGTTGTTATGCGGAAAAGGATGTTCAGAAAAAGGATCCAGACTGTAGGAAATCAAGTTTCATTCTCACCTTTCAGAGTAACTCAATTTGTTATTTTTTTGGGGTCTTTTGTTTTGGTTGGGTTTTGTGGTATTCACACATCCTCTGAACAGAGAGAGACTTAGCTTTCTCAAAATTTTTTCCTATAAGAAGCTGTGAGAAAAGCAGAGAAAAGAATGATCAAAACAATTCTTATCTCACTTGCTGCTAAACGTTGTTGTGCACATGTAGAATGTGTTATGAAAATTGTTTACCCAAGGTGATTATTTAATTGGATTCTAGTCATAGTGTTTTAAATTAATTGACCAATTAGGTCACAGCTGTGTCAGGACTCTCAGCAGAGAGTCACAGATTTTTCTTAGTAGTGCTATAGAACTTGTTAGTGTAATATAGTGTAATATATTTATAGTATAATATAGTTTAATAAAGTAATTAATTAGCTTTCTGATATCATGGACTTCTGCGCATCATTTTCCCCGTTGGGCGCAGCATTTTACTAATAGGGTTTGAGGTCTTTTCAGGTATTTTCTTTGGTTTTTGTTTTCTCTTCAACCATCTGTCCTTTGTCTTCTCTAGAACTATATCAGCCCGATAAAACATCTGATACTTAGATTACTGTAAATTATGGACTGCATGGGAAACGTTTGAAATACATCCTTGCCAAGCTGCCTGAGGAATATAGAGTGATCAGTCTGATATTCCTTGAAAAAATATTCTTGAGTGATTAAAATTTTCATCAGTATTTGATCAGACCTCTACTAATCCCATCCCTTTTCTAATCTCACTCCTTTCCATGACTGTGTTGTCACATGCTGAAAACATAGCAGCAGCGGCAGAGAAAAAAAAAAGTGATTTTAGGCTGCTGTGCTCCCCTTCATGAATGTGTCCTGGAAGTGTCAGTCTGTTTAGTTTATGGTGTGTTGAGATAAAGTCACAGTATACTAAAAGAACAATGGGGCACAGCAGCATTGCACTGATTTCTGACTCATCTAAAAGTTGATGTCATTATTCAGTGTTGGCCTGATTATTTTAAGTACATAAATTCATCACCATGTGAATCAGTCTAAGTAGGCTGATCATGAAAGATCCATGGGGTTTTTGTAATTAAGTTTGGTTTTGTAAGTTTGGGAGGTTTTAGGGCAAAATTTGTTTGTTTGTTGGTTTGGTTTGGTTGGGTTCGGGTTTTGATGGGTGTTTTTTTTTTCTCAAAAATGCTATGATCTCTCAGAATTTAGATTTTACTAAAATATAATCTGTTTAACATGGGTAAAAATATTTACCCATAAGACCCCATCAGTGTTAGTCTTTGTCTTGAGTCAGGCAATTATGGATCTAAGACAGAGGTATGGGCAATATAAAGTGGCTTTAAAGTGGCTTTAGACAGTTAAAACGTGAATGAATGCTGAATGCATATTTTTAAAATAGCTCATTTCTGGTGTGCTGTGATTCTCTCAGAGCTTTAGTGGTGGCTATCAAACAGTTCCAGCAACTCATCCAGGGCTGACGAACAGGCTGTAGCCTGTTGTTGATTTTTATGTATTACTTTTATGTATTATTTTACTTGCTTTCTTTATGAATGTATATTCACTTTTTAATGTTTTCTAGAAATTTTTTTGTCAGAGAAGAACATTCATGGAGGCTGGAAAGTTTCTGTGAATCCAGAGTACCTGCAAAAAATACATTTTCAATTCCAATGAAGTTTTTTTGTTACATATATGAATAGGCACAAGCATAAGCATATGTTTGGACTATAGTTGAATTACAGTTTTGATCCAGTAATTAAGATCCTGTAAGTGCAATTTATCTTAGGACTATCCACTACAATCTAAACTATGCTCCTAGGCATTGTAGCCAGTGGTAACCATGCCTTCTTCAGATACTTAAAATCTGATAAACAATTAAAAGGTTAAGAAAAGAGTTATTAATAATATGCAGCTCATTTTTTTGCTTTTTTAACATAATCACAGTGTCCAACATGTGCTTTTCATTGAACAGATCTTAATTTCAGTAACCACCATCACAGAACTTAAAACAAAATAATAATACTTTACAGGATTGCCATTAAAAAAACTATGACAACTAGAGATTTATTAAAATATGGCTGAAAATTGCCCTTTCTATTGCTCTTCTAAACAAGAGAGCTATGTCTTTAGAAATATGAATTTATTTCCCAAAAAATAGTCCTAAGAAAAGGGTAATGAAGCTCCAAGGTGCTATAAATTGCAATTCTTCAAGTGCAAAGCATTTTCCAAATGCAACTATTTCCTAGCATGTTGTGTTGCTTGTATACTAATTAACATGGGAAAAGAGATATGGGATAAACCAGAAAATATTCCAAGATAAAGCAGTGCTTTTTCTTCTACTGCAAAAATAGTTTCAAGACATTTTGTAATAATTAAAACAATCCTAAAAAGCAAAAACCAAAACAAAACACCTAAAACTGTTTTTTGCTTTCTTGGACTTTTTTAGGTGGAGAGAAACCGAGGGAGTAATTTTTTTTTTTTTTTGGTCTCTGTTCTCCACCGCAGTCAAAGCAGTTGTGCTATCCTGATCAGCATCACAGAGAAAAAGCCTCTAAGTGCTGAAATTGGTGACCTTCTCAGCAGAATACTGTTAAGAAGCTCTTTGTTGCTTCAGGTCATTTCCAGTTCATTTCTCCTTGGATATGAGCTTTTCATGGCATTTAATAGACTCAGTTCTAAATACAGAAGTCAGGTTACAGTTCAGCACCACATGGTCACTCTCTTGAAGGGATAATTGCTGAAGAAGGATGGTAATCCCTACAGCACAGATGATGAAATGGAACTTCACCCTTCCCTAATGTAGTTGTTCTTGTGATAGCATTCAGTGCCTTGCACTTGGTTTATTCTCCCCCTGACTGGAGGTCTTTGCATGCTATAAAATCCACATCGCTAAAACTATTGTTCATTGATGCAATCATGAAGAAAAAGTCAAGTACAAACACCACAGAACATTTTTTCCAGCTCAGTGACTCAACACTGGTTAACTGTATACAACTTGACAAGTCATGTTTTCAATTCTCAACCCAAGTACTTCTACAGAAAATACAGTTTCACACAAAACACTCAATTTTTTTTCTGACTTAAATATGAAATTTCAATCCTCAGAAAAATTAAATATGCATATATAAGTTCCAATAACTGTCAGAATGTCCTGAGGCTGTGAACATCATGTTCCTGCTTGAAAATACCTTCAAAAATATAAAATTTGCATGTACTTAATTTTAAAGAGATTCTAAAAATAACAAATACCATTAGGAAATTATCCTCTGTTGAAAGACAAAACCCTCCCTGGGATCTTCTGGGGACCTGTTTCACTAAACAGCTCTTGCTGTAGCAATTGAGCTGCCCATGTGGATGTAGGTGCAATATTTCTGTTATGGCTTAGAAAGGACTCAAAGATAGAAAGGAGGAATAACATTCCTGAAGAGAAGGAGGATAAGAATTTTTCTGCAAACTGCTCAGATGATAATTCAGTTCAATTCCAGATGTACTGTAAGAGATTTCATTGAGGTCTGATGTGAGCAGCATGAGTTTGTTTCCAATTTTATAATATTTATAAACAAATAATTTTAAACAAAACTCTTTCTGTGTTAACTTCAATGCATTTAGTTATTTCCAGGAAGGTCATTCATGTAGAGATGACATTTTGCAGGACTATGGCTTGCTAGATGCATGTCAAATTTCCAGACAAAGAAAAATCAATACAAATGTTGAATTGTCAAAATATCCTGAAAAGCTGTAAAACATTCTCTGATTTATCTTTTAATGCAACAATGAACAAAACATTGCAGTGAATAAGGAATGGCCTTAATGTACAAAATGGTAGAATTTCCAATAGATCTGTAAATTGTTTCCTTGTAATTAAATTATTTGCTCCTTAAACACTACAATTACTTTAAAATAGATTATTGTAGCACACATCAGATAATTATCACATTCCCTGTTTCTTTGCCCATTTGCACACATTTCGATGTTACTAAGAACTTTGTTTAGAGAAAAAACCACAGAAGCAGACAATTAATGTGGAATTAAGCAGGTTTGAAATGACACTGAGAATTTTTGTCTGGCATGGAAATCTCACTAAACTTTGTTAAAACAACCCTGGACTATATTTGAAATAGACACAACCTGAGGTTTATAAGAAATGAATAAATTTCTGGAAAGTGAGAAAATATCCAGTTATTAAAATATTCACACTTTTTATTTGTTTGTTCTATTTTTGTTCATAGCTAGGAAAGAACCTTGCAGCAAGAAATCTATTGGGTACATCTGAAAAATGATTGACAAGCTTTCAGCATTTTGGCAGCTTTTCTTTAGAATATAAACTGTAAATACTATGCTTTTACATAACTTTCACAAGGACACTAAAGATAGAAATGATAACTTCAATTCTTAATTAAAATTTGAAAATTAATGCTACATATCATTAGCTAAGTGGTATATGTTTAGTAGGTGTAATGAAGTGATTTAAGCTAAATTTACAAAGCCCCCACCATTTATATGTCAATGATTTCTTAATGCTTTCTCCTGATCGCTACTACAGTATATAAATTTAGTCCTTCTCTTAAATAGTTCACGCCAGGAAAGAACTCATATCTGGAAGAGTTTTTGCCAACTCATGACCTGTGTTAATGGTGTTAAAATCAGTAATTAAACTGGTCTCTAAGGAAAAGACTCAATTTATAAGACTTACATTCCAGATATTTCTCAATTCAGCATATGTTTTATATTTTTTTTTCCATGGGAAGTATAAGTGGAAAGTAATAATTAAATTTGGGGTACTTTTCAGTTGATAACTGTTATTGAGACTCAGTGACAGAGACAGTAATTGCTATACTGAGAACTGGAAACTGTTTATGAGGATCACATATTGCAGAACCTATCCCTGTGCACAGGGGATCCCTCTGACTCCCTGAGTAGCATAAAAAAAAGTAGTTGTCCATCAGTCCTACTGTCTGAAGGGAGACTGCTGTACTTCCAGGTTGCATCCACCAAGATAACTGGTGGTGAGTTCAGCTATATTACACTGATATTATCATATTCGTCTGTGTTGATTTCCTGCGTTTCTTTTCTTTGACATGTCTTCATTGCTCCAAATTTTCAGCTAACACTGAATTTAAACTTAATTTTTACAGAAGATCAGAGGCTTTGCTTTTGCAGCTGAAGCAAATAGGAGCTTTGTGTTTGAATAAATGGAGAGACTCAGATACTGCTGTCTTGTAGATAAGAGATGTGTCGCAAGCACCAAATGCTGAGTCATTCAAAATCATCATATAACTTGGAATCTTTCATGATTATAATCCTAGCCTGGAATATTTATTGGGAGAGATGAGGTAGAGGAGCCTTCCAAGGAAAATCACACTCTGCAAGGTGAAATTCCCGCACAACATAAACACACACAGCAGTCAAATAAACCAGTCATTTGCAATGATCTACTATTCTTTATTCTGAATTCTGACCTAAAGACCAACACATAGAGGAGAAGTCAGAGAATCACCATTGCTTTCTCAACAACCTAATCTCAGGAAAGATAAAAAAAAGAACAGCTGTGAATAAAGTGACAGATATTTTGCTTCTCTTTCTCAAAACAGCATTTTAATCTTCTTCAAACACTGGCCCACCTGTTGAAATACCATCAAGATCCTGATTCTGCTGAAAAACTTTCAGGGTACTGATTTGGTACTTTGGGATAAACTAGATTAAAAAATGTATTTGAATACCACATGCTCTAATATAATCTAAATATGAAATCCTCTGCCCCTGCTGACTTCCCAGATGAAGCAAAGGATGAGAAAGGCGAATCTTTAAGAAATACCAAAATCTGCTTTGCTGAGTCAGACTCCATGTGAAATCCCAATAAATTTTCTTAAGTGTTTGTCTATTAAAAAGGGACATTTTCTAAGGCAGAGATAGCTAATGTGGTAGAATATTGGTGAAGACTAAATCTTTGTAAGTTTACTCAGATCTTCTCCTAGGGAAATTGCCAAAAGGTTATGGAATAGGTATCTTAGAATTTTAAGCAAAACCCAGTTTAATATGCTCACAGTAATTCTGCTACTGTTCCTGACTTGGGAAAGATTTCACCTTAAGTAACTCTAGCTCTCAGTGTGGGATATAAATTTTCAGTTTCATTCAGCTGCTAGTCCTAACTTTCGACCATCAGCCTTGCAATTGGTCTAGTTACGTGAGACATCTGCTGAAAATATGACTGGTTTCTACGATAATGGTCCAAAGCACTAGACAGCACCTAAAGTAAAATGTAGGGCAAGATAGCCAAAGGCAAGAAGCAACTGTATTTTGAATCAACCCTGTAAAAGCCTGTCTGTAAAAGGTTCCTTGAAATGGTGAAGAACTGAGAATGCAGTGACCCTAGTGAGAAAGTGGATTTTGCTGAACTAACCATGAAAGATTTTGTTAGATTAATTTACTCCGAAGGCAGTTGTGTGTGGTGTACAGGCAATTCTTTACTCCTGTTCCAGACTGAAATAAAAAATTTTCTTCAGGCAGTTTCATATTAAGAAAATTAGCATAGGAAAATATTATATTTTAGTTTTGCATGACTATGCAGATTGTTTTTGATTGCTGCTAGCCTGACTTACATGTGTGCTCTTCGTAAAATAATTTTGTTAATATTTAGGCTTGAAAAACAGTGCAGTGATTGCTTTTCTCATAAAGACAAGAGCTGTTTTGCTTCTTTCCACTCCTAAAATTTCTTCCCATTTTTGCCTGAGCTGTTGCTTTGTATCCTCCCAATGCAAATATTTAGTCAACCATAGATGTGCCAGCCCACCTTTTAATATATGCTTATAAAAGTATACCTCTGTTCGCAGTGAACAAGAATTTGCGATTGTGTGTGGAAATAACCAGAAAAATTTTCTAGCCACCTGTGTAACATGACCACATGACCCAGACCAAACCACAACTGCTCCCCAGCCAGTGAGTTATTTATGAGTCGTAATGCATGTTAATTCAGTTGAGCATTTTCCTTTTCATGCTGTTGCCAAAAAGCAAGAGAAGGCCTGATTTACATGCAATGCTTGACAAATAGAGAAAGAGAGCAGTACTAAGGAAAATAACAATATTTGCTTTTTGTAATGTATTTATAAACTAATCAAATCAAAGTCAACACAATTCAGTAAGTTTTAGAGCTATGAGCAGAAATCACTTGATAAAATAACCAGATGACATAGGGCAGAAATAAAAAAACATACTATTTTTTATAGAGTATTTAACATTACAATTATAAAGCCATAACAAGATGTTTGAATAAGTAATAAAATTGAAAAATTTTGGGAAATAATCAGCAACTACTGATGACAAGTATTTTATCCTCTCTGTCACTTAATTATTGAATCATGTGTATTGAACTACATAGTCCATACAAATAGAGTAGTCTGGCAAAAATAAGATGCAAAACACCAGCAGTAAGTGATTGCTGTTGTTTTACAAAATGAAACCTCAGGGTTTCATCTGGATTCCCAACGTGTTTTACCAGCTAAGATGATGGTATGTGTCATTTACTGTTTTTTTCCATCTTAACGAAGTTTAATAATGCAAATTTTTTTATGGATAAATGTGGTAACTCATAAATCTTAAGTGTTTTAGTTTTGTAAACACTTCTGTCATCTTTATCTCCTCAGACTCAATAATAGGATGTTGTAAATCTGCCACGGAAAAGCAAGTTTTCCTGATCTCATTTGCCAAATAACTTAAATCCATGTTAACCGAAATATAAAGAAATGGACTTTTAGAAGTTTTTGGTTCCATTACTCCCATGTTACCCAGGAGTGAATGTCTAGATTGCCACTGAGCCATGGTTGTTCATATATTCATGTACACTGCTGTTCTCTTATCAAGGGCAAACTTTTGGCAATTTTTTAACAATAGTACCCTAGAACAGTTCTACTTGCCTTGAGAGAAAAGGGTGTTTTACCCTAGTTATATAATTCATGTGCATGTGCCATGGTTTTGCATTTAGTCATTCTTAAAAGAGCTACAAAATACAGAATAATGCAGAAGAGAATTATTATACTTTTCTAATTCCATTTCACAACCTGCAGCTCACAATTTTAAAGTCCATGTTCAGCTCAGTTTTGGACTTCAGCCCACACTACTTTTAGATCACTTCTGTTTCCCCATTCATAATGGCAGGCATTGAATCTAGCTTTGGAATTTTGGTGCTGTTCTTGAACTGCATTTTGAAGGGAACTTAGTTCACTTCTCTGTGGCTTCCTCACTGCTGTCTGTATGGTCATGTAATGCAAAGAGTAGGAAATAGATTTCTGAAGATGAATTTGACCAAAAGATAAAAAAATCCCACATCAGGTTAGCCTGCCTCTCCAAAGGCTGAACAGAAGTTTAAGTGCCACACCTCAGCTTTCATTCATACTACAAATAATGACAGGTTTATATAAGAGGCAGTCCTTCATGCCTAAAAGAAATTCACTCCAAAGGATATAATCCAAAGGAAAGACGATGTTTTTACTGCACTGCTGATATCCACTGACTAGCCCTACTTGTGTTCAGACTCTACTAAATGCTGAAAACACCTATGACATGTCTTACTGCTTCCACTTGCATGAGTGGCAATGTAAATGGAGTTGAATGGTGCACTTCTGGGTAATATTGCTATCAAGAAGCTCTGTGATGTGATCAGGATAGAGCTGTGCAAACTTGCCTCTCTCTAATCTTGGGCTATCCCTCTCATTTCCACTAATATAAATTTCATTCTATGATCCTCACTGCCTTAATATCTTCCTTTTTTTTTTCCTTTGACTTTACATATATCTCAGAAAACAATTCTTATGTACATTAAATAAAGGCTTTGCCTGCACAAATGTGCACAGCTACTTAGTACCACCACCACTGCTCCACAGTGAGTAGGATCTCCCTGCAAAGGAAAAAGTAGGTCCATTTGTAGCATAAGCAACTCCTTAGCTTAAGTAAAGGTTTGCCAAATCCAAAAGTGTGTACAGATCTAACATGCTCCCTGGAGATTAGAGTTCAGTGATTTCTGGTGACTGAGCAGGGTAGGTAAGAGTATACCAGAGCATGTAGTGATAAAACAAGGGGAGAATTACTTCAAATTGAGATAGAGTAGATTTAGAATAGATATTAGGAAGAAATTCTTTACTGTGAGGGAGGTGAGACACTGGAATAGGTGGCACAGGGATGTTGTGAATGCCTCATTCCTGGAAGTGTTTATGACCAGGTTGGATGGGGATATGAGAAACCAGATCTAGTGAAAGGTGTCCCTGTCCATGGCAGGGGGGTTGGAACCAGATGATCTTTAAGGTCCCTTCCAACCTAGGCCACTCTATGATTCTATGATTGATTCTATGATTCTATGATTCACTATGAAAGTTTGAACTCTATATTCACTTTTGGTATCAAATTTTTCTATGATATCGATATGTCCTTTCAAACTAGATTTTTGTCTTAGTTTTCTTTGTCCACATAGTAGAGGAAGATGCATGAAATACTATGCTCCTGGCCTTAAACTGAATATATGACTGGACAGGACATTAGCCTTTATGCTGAGAAAATCATCGTCTCCCTCTTTTTCTGATTTGAGAAATATGTTACTTTCACTTCCTTGCCTTTCTCTTGGTCGCACCCTCAGGTGATATGGTGATGAATTCCTGAAAGTGTTAGCATACCCCACCTGGTAAGGAAGATTTTGAAATGACATCTCTCTTATCTCCAGATAACGGATTTAACCTGTGCCGGTGTAAGTTATGGCACAACTCTCTCGTACAAACTCTCCAAACAGCTTCTTTAATTTTGCATTTTGGATAAATTAAGTAAATATATCAATAGGTTATTGATAATAAAAATAGTAATAGCAATATTACACATCACAAGAATATTGGGAAGAATTAAGTATTTATAAAGTATTTGGAAGATGAAGCAAACTAAATAGGTGCTAAGCCTTCTAATTCAAGAAGTTTTGGGAACGTTTTTCCCCTGCTCTTGGAATAGTTTGTAAAGCTAAAAAAAAAAACCAAACTACTGAATGTATTTACCCAAACTTTTAAGCAGTTTTATCAATGCTTTATACATTAGTTTTAAAACCCTGATTTGGTTTTATGAGGTACAACACCTGTGGCTGTATCACTTTTTTGCTCACACAAACAGCAGAAATGCTAGTGGGACCTAAAGATGCACAATGACTTGGGCTCTTTTATAAACTGACCTCACACAGGAAAGCCTGCTTAGGAAGTGACATACTGATATGGACTGTTGTTTTCTCCCTTCTCATTACTAAAGCAATTACTCCCCAAATACATACAGATTCATTATGGTCACTCCATGGAGCTAAACACTAACTCTGTAATACTCAGATACAGAATCAGAGAGTGAAGTCAGGCTAATTAAATTGGCCTAGCTACTTCAGCAAGCAAATTGGGCCAAGTTAATTGGCACAGAGTGAGATAAGGAAATTCAGGCACCATTCTGTGAAATACCATTTTAGTTATATCAAAAAAAGAACATTGCCCTTAATTTCAAATTTCTTAATTAGGAACATGAATACATAGCAATAATAATCTTTGCAGTCTACAAATATAAAAATGTAAGATGAAGTTTGTTTTGGCCAAGTCTGTTAACCGGTGAGCAAAGATTAATACAATTATTAATAGTTATATTTGTCCTACATGGAGACCTTTAGCCCCAGAGAAAAAGTTAATAGAGGGGTTATGAATCAAAAGAAAGATAAGTCTGACATAAACAGTATAAGAAACCCTGTTTTGGAAGGATTCGCTTGCAATAAGATATTTAACGCCCAAAGAATATAACATCTATGCTACAAGCAATGCTTTTTTCAGTACAATTCTGGTTTCAGTTTAATTGCAAGTGAAAACTTTTGGATTCAAATTGAAAAAATTCAAAACACTCTTTCAAGTTTAGCTTTGGTGTAAGAAAAAGAACAGAACAGTTTCAGCTGTCTTTGATTATAAGAAAGTTTGGAGCAGCTGGTGTAACTGCACAAAGTCACTAGTTCTGTCACATTTTTTGTCAGTTGAGTTTTCCTCCACCAGCGCTTGGTTTTGAAGGAACAAACTACATTACAGGTGTTCACGATAGTCACTGTACAAATACAATCAAATAAATTACATGTCCCAGTTTGGGAAAAATAGGGTTAATAACTTTATATTCCACACTATGGTACAATATTAATAGGTCTGAAGGCCTTTCCTGTGGGGGATTTGTGGTTTCCTGAATTTGCGCTTTTACCGGCAAAACAACCAATTACTGATGTTGTGGGCCAGGAACAGCTGAGTGAAACCGGTGATGACTACTTTAGCTGCAGGTGTAAGCAAGACCAAAATGTTCTGTTACAATTCAAATGCAGTGCACTTTTAAACTTCTTGGATAATTATTCTCCATCTCTTGAAGGGAATACTAAGAAGCTGTGCATTGAAAGGGTGTCAAGGATATGGAAGTGTACAAGATAAAAGAATGTTACAACTAATGTAAGTGTGAAAATTGTCCATATGGTCTCCCTGTTCTAGAAGGTTTAAAAAATAAGACCATATTCTTCAACAGTTCCAATTAAAGGACACCCTTTGGGGTAAAAGTCTGAAGGATGATATAGATTCTAATTTTTGATAAACAAAACCATATTCAGTTTGTAACGAAGATAACTTGGTCTAAATAGATCCAAGTATGGACTACTGCAGTAAATTCATAACCAGGAAAAAACCACCTAACTGCTCTCATGAGCCAGACTATATCTAATACACAAAAACATGCAATAAATAATTTTGTTGAAAATCATGGAAGAAATGTTGATTAATTAAAAAGAAAATCATGTGTGATTCTGTAAACCCTAAGCAAATTAACTACTTGTTTTTGCATCATGTTAAGGAAGGCAGATGAATGAATACAGCACTTTACATGCTGCATCTTCAGAGAATTGAATTCTGTCAGGCGAAAATATTTCCACGTCTTGTTCACTTGAAAAAAAATACTAAATAAGAGATTGAGGAAAAATGCTTCATCTCCTAGAAACATTAATACTGAAGCTGCTCTCAGCATTTTGTTAGAGAGGATATCTGAATGCAGCTGAAAACTTATGGGCATAGTGGTGGTTTACTAGTATTCTTCATGTCTGTGCGCTGCAAAATTGGGGCAGTGACAGCAGGCAGGCTCGTGTCTCTGAGTCTTTAGCACAATGTAAGTTATTCTGAGGGCAATTTTGAGGAGACAATTTCCATTAATAACTTTATCACACGGGGCCTCTTCTCCCTGTTTGGCTCCTCTCCCTGCTCTGTCACAAAAGCAGAGCTGACAAAAGTCTCAGAGCTGACTGTGGCTAGAGATTACTCCTCTGCTAAGAATACTGATTTGGCATTATTGAGAGTGCAAAATAATACAAGCAAAGAGAAGAAATTGAATAAAATATTTTGGAATTTTTTAAATTACATATATATATCCACATATATGCATATGTGTATTCATACATGGGCAGGCTGTGTTTCTGTGTGCCTAAAAATGGAGCTTAAACTTTAGTATATATGTGCAAGTATTATGTATTTACATGCATTATATACACACACAAACTTGTGTCCAAACAGACTTTATTTTTTGTATCCAGAACAGATATTTCTGGATATTTTCAGACTTCTGTGAACAGTCTAACTTTGAATTTTAGTAGCAAATTTTAGTTTGGACCATAAATCATGGTTATAAAATCCAGAGAAAGAGGAGTTTATGGTGTAAGACTAATACAACCTTCACTATAACATGAAAACAATGCTATAATACTAGTGCTACATAGAGGTTGATAGAAGTGGAATTATTTTTATGCTGTCTCTGAAGTAATTTTCAGAACAACACAATGTCTATAAATGCCTACTATTAGAAAATAAACCAACTTTATTTTAGATGAGCAATGTTTTGGTGAAGTCATGAAATCTGATAGCACCATTAGATGGGCCTTTGTAAATATGTGTCTTCAATGTACTCTGGAAAGTTGTTGCTTTTTTTTTAAATGCTACAGACACAGGCAATATGACATTGAGGAGGGAGAAGCTGTAATAATTTTAAATGCTAAGGTAACATATTAGTATACTCAGTTATATGTTTAATTTCTTAACAAATTTAATATGCATTTGTTTTAATTGATACAGCATTCAGATTCAAAATTACCCTTCAAGGTACAGTGAATGGGATTTGATTTTATATTTTTTGCTATAGAGACTATTATTTTTTAAATTACATTTTAGCAAAAAGCCTTGCAATTTAACCTCTCACAAGAAAAAGGAGGCTGAGCAAGTTAGTGTCAGGGATAATCTATCTATACTGTGAGTACACCCTGCCTTAGCAGAGGGGAATGGGTAAGACTGCCATTTCAAGTTGCTGCCAGCTTCCTCTCATCTGTTTCTCTGGAGTGGAGGAACTGTAGCTTAGGAACCTGTACAAAATTATGGACAGATATTAACATTTTTAAAACAAATTTTGCAAGATTGTATGGAATTAGAGAAAGCATCTCTATGCTCTGCCCTCCTCTAATTATGTCCCTGAGAAAGAGCTCTTTACTTCTCGGGTATACAGAAAACACTCAGATTTTATTGCGAAAGGTTTGTTTCACACATAGTAAGTAACTCTTAGAAAAGATGCTTTTTAAGACTGGTAGCAATGTAGCACTGTTTTACAAGTACATAAACATAATTTAGCACATAGTAATCTAAACTCCAGGTGTGTTGTGGCTGATGACAATTCTTCTGAACTCAGGAAATAAGAGGAAATAAACTTTTGTCACAGTGGTTAAAATGTGTACTGTTAATTTTGTGGGGGTTTGTCCCAGTCTCATGCTTTTCCTCAGTAATGTGCCTAATTTCCTTGGGTAATGTTCTAATGGCACTAGCATCCACAGTAGATTTACTTTATTTCCCTGCTTTTTGCTGAGGCTTCTATGGTGTAATGAAAGCATTTATTTCAGTGTCTCCAGAGACCTGCTTCAAATGGACCTGTTAGCCAGAGCTTTATTATGGACAAAGGCTAAAGAGTATAATCTAGAAATCTTTATTCATTACTATTGCTTTAGCTTCATGTTCAGCTAGAGAGCCATGTAATTATAATAATTTATATCTATCTGGAATTAGGCACAGAACACATTTTGAAGAATATTCTCTTTCTGCTCACTTTAATCTAGGCAGCATCCTGGCTCTGGGGAACTCGTTACAGGACTTATGAGAGCAAGATTCTTTGGTTCCCTCTCATACCACATACAAGGCTTGCTTTTCCAGGCAGAAGGTCATAGCAGGCTCTGAACAGTCCTACATGGTCTGGGGTCACTGGGGCAGGTGGGAACCAGAACAGCACTTGATTTACCCCACGTTGCAATGTCAATAAGAGTACAGAAGAAGGTTCCTCCTGACAAACCATAGAAGCACATTAGAGTCCTCTGAAGCATAATATTTTCCCCTCTGAGCATTTCCTGGGACATTGTACCTGGAAAACAAAAGTGCCCAGAGCCATGTCCACAGACTCAAGTATTCACACAAAGAGCCCCAGTTGCTGTGGCTGAGGGTGCATGGACAGAATTACTTTAAAATAAGATTCTAACCCTCCTCTTCTTGCACAGTGCAACTCCTGATATGCCACCTGCCAACACTGAAACTGTGAATTTCTGTTCTATTTCTCCTCCCCAAACTGTGGAATAACTTGTGTTCCCTTTGAAGTTTCAAAACTTTTGTTGGAAAGAACAGTAAAAGGATCAGAATATTTCACAAAATGCTATGAACATTTGCTCAAGACATTCATCAAACCTGCAAATCTTTCACTAAGAGTGTAATCAGCATAGATCGATAAAATACTGATCTCAGTATTTCCAATTACTTTTCTGTCATCTCCAATAGCCCCACCATGATCTGTCCTATCTATCCTTTTAATTTTATTCTCTAGTAGCTGCCCAGCTATAGTTTGCCCAGTGCTGTGTCTCTTAGGCTATGACTGAAGAAAATATTTCTAAACTGAGATTTCTAAACTATAATTTCTAAACTTTCCCACCTGCTCTGCCCAGCCCTGCCCAGTCCAGGACATGTGTTTCAAGACATGGAGGAGAATGCTTTGCTCCCCACTGAACAGACTTGTTTAAAAGTGACATTTTATCTGGCAGAAACAGAGACAGCAGGGACCAATGCCTGGCTGTCACTCCAGATGAACAACACTTGGTTGGTGTGTGAGTGAGAAAAGCCTCTCAAGCCTCCACTATTGCATCACCCACACACAGTCCAACTGTGCTGGCAGCTCTGAAGCTCTCCAGGCTAACCCTCTGGTGTCCAAACACAGACAGCAGGATGTCATCAGGAAGATGAAGACCTGCTGCTCAAACATAGAGGCATTAGCCTTTTCCAGTTTAGCTGGTTTTATGTGAAACATCCAGGACCTGTTGTCATTTGAGAAACTGGTATTGTTGAGAACCCAAGGCTTGGGATCTGTTTCCTAAAGGAGAAGTCATGGACTGTGAGAAGCGCTCCAGATATAAACACTTCTTAAATACGAGGGTGTCCCAAGTTGGCTCAGGTTGTTCCTGGTAATATCACTAAGACAGAAATGAGAGCAGGAATTCTGGATTGAGCTTTGCCCTGCATCATATTTTTGAGTCAGAGCTTTTAGTGGTGCTTAGATGAACCAAACACCAAGCGCCTCACACCTCCTCTATTTCCAGGAATGCATCCAGAAGAAAGCCTTACATTGAGTTTTGAAGAGATAGTTCCTAGTTTAGGAAAACATTGCCACTTAGGAGATCTTTGAGAAAATGAAGCAAATTTAGACCAAATGACTGGGAAGGGAAAAAAAAGAATGCCTGAAAATAAGGCATCATAACATGAGAATGAAGTGAATACGACTTTGACAATTTCTGGGAAAACACATTTGGACATTACTTGTACTTTCTAAAATCGTTCTTAATTTAGCGTTGTGCTTGTAAAGCAGATCGCAGATGCAGACTTCTATTTTAACTAGAATAAGTTTATGTTGAAACACTTGAAAAAGAGGTAGGAGGGGGCAATGTATGCCACTGGCCCATTTACTTCCTATTAGTACTTGCCCACAGCCTTTAGTGCTTTGCCAAGTGTATTTGTTTAAAAATTCAAAATTTCTTATCTCTTTCAGCTATATTGTAATTCATGTAATACCTTGTTTTATATTTTACTGATGTACTGTATTCTCTGCAACACTTTTAATTTCTGCTTTATCACAATATTCATTAAAATAAACAGTATTTAGTAGCAACCCCATTTCTCAGCTACATTAATTTTTATCTTTTGTTGTCATTGAACTGGGAAAAGATCCAAGGATATATAGGAAAATATTTTAGTGCAGTGCTGTTTTTATGGTTTTAACTTTTCTTCTTAACTCATAGAATCATAGAACCATTTAGCTTGGAAAAGACCCTTAAGATCATCAAATCCAACCATTAACCAAACACTACCAAGTCCACCTCTCAGCCATGTCCCTAGGCACAACACAATTTGAAATACTTTTCTCTTCAAATGGGTATATAAATAGAAACTCTGAGAATACCTTATTTTCTAGGGCATCATTACAAAATTTACCTTCATGTGAAAACTGAAGTACAGTGTTATTGTTTGTTCCCAAATGGTCTTTTGTCGCAGCAAGGCATCCAATTAGGAATTCTGTGTTGGCAGGTGAGAAGCAAACAGTCCTCTTCAGATCCACCTGTGCTTATTTTCAGAGCAACAGCATATTTTGTTGTTTTTCTCCTTTTATAGAACGAGATGAAAGAAAAGATTAAAAAAAAGATACAGAGAGCTTGAACATAGTTCATCTAAGAGAACATGATAAAAGTCTGATGAATAGAAGCTGATTTAGAGTAAAGGATATGGAAGAAGTGTGATTACAGATTACTAGAGAGTAGACGAGTTGTGTTCCTGTGCTAGGTTTTAAATGGTGACGATCTATCAGGTTTTGGGCATTCTTTTATTCTACAGTGTCTATCACAACAGAATATCACACTGCTACAGAAAGGAATCATTGGTCCTGAAGGGATCACAGACCTTGTTAATGTGAGAATGCATCCCACTCATTCACCCTTTTGGGACTGAAGGCTGAACTGCTTAAGTACCCCTATCTAATATAATATCAGTAGGTGGTAAGTGATTGCCACTGGAGGCATTAAAACAAATGGCTGGGCCTGTGCAGGCGTAATTGAGATAAAATCAAATCTTTAAAAGCATATTTTATTGGAGCATGTGAATTAGTGTGGGAATGGCAGAAGACAGAGTTATGAAAGTGATTTTTAAGGGAGAGAGAAACAATTTCTCAAGTACTGAATTTATTGCAGATCTGTATGGAAAACTGCTTGATTTCTGCTGTAATCAAGAAAACCAAACTTCATCTACAATTCTTGAAAATGAACAATATTATACCAAGAGCATTCCACATTTCTATCTGGAGCTAACTGGGTCCCATCAGTTATCACTGAGTCAGCATTGAAGTGAAAAAACTCTGTGCAACTACATTTTTCTTAGAAAACCTATAGCTGTCCCTGAAGACTAGAGATTGAATGCAGAACCTAAGTTTACATAATATTTGGATCCAATTATGTTTGAATAAATTCCTTCTGTTTACTTTACACAAGCATGGGGGAATAAGTAGGTATCTGCTCTTTTCAGACTCTCCCCTTCATATATGTATTTAACACTGTCTACTTTAGAAAGAGTGGAAGTAAGACAATAAAAACCAAAATACTTTGGCACTGTTTTATATTGCAGTATTTCACTGGAGAATATTTGCCCCCATGATAAATTCTCTCAAAATAAAAGTTGATGTACTTGGGTTTAAATGAGAAACTTCCAATAAAGTATCTCCCTTCCCTTTCCCTTTCCCTTTCCCTTTCCCTTTCCCTTTCCCTTTCCCTTTCCCTTTCCCTTTCCCTTTCCCTTTCCCTTTCCCTTTCCCTTTCCCTTTCCCTTCTTTCCTCCTCACATGCTGGACATTTGTATCCTCAACAAACCCAGGAAGTGAAAAAATCAAGCACTCCTAGCTGCAGAACTGCGCATTTCTAGATATGTTCTTTTATGTATTTCTCTTTTCTTTCCTTACTCTTGCAGTCTTGAGGGAAAGAAGAGAAAAAACCCCAAAACAACCTGTCAAGCAGATGAACTTAAAAGGGAAGAATTAGGAACAGCTAACATATTTCCACAGTTCTATTGCTGTATGCTCACTTTCCTATGCTGATTATAGGCTTTGCTAAACATAAGACAGATCCTGTCCCTTCTTTCTTACTGCCTTCCTCCATTTTTATTGCTGGTCTGTACCTCTTATTTTCTCTTACCTTTGTCCTTCCTTTGCTACTCTGATAAACAACATCCATCATAAGACAAAAAGAAAATGAAACTTTAAACAAAATATGGTACTGACACGGTGCTTGCCAACTATGTCTGTTCTTTCAGCTTGTGTGAGTAATTCTTTTTCAATAGTTTTCTGTCTTGCTTATTTATATTACATGCTTTTTGGGGCAGGGACAGCCTAACTTCTCAGTTAGACTAACTTTTTGAAGTACTTAGCAGATGGCTCCCTTCTCAGTTTTTTTTCTTTTACTTTTTTTCTTCCCAACGCACTTGGATAAGTGATATTATGTTCCTCTCTATGTTCAAGGCTGAACTTAAAGTATCATTTTACTCTGTCTGAGCTTAATTCAGCAAAGCACTGAAGCAGTGACTTTAAACATGACTAACCCACTGAATACCGTAGGAATACAAATACAAGTAAATTTTTTATCTTGTTTAGAATCCTTTAGTAAATTTGGGTTCTATGGTATACATTCTTAAATTCTCCACTCTTTCCAGGAAAGCCATCCTAACCCATGAAAATATTTTTAGATATTTTGCAGGTTTATGTGAAAAAAATGCAGTTATTATCACAGCGCATAATGAAAAGGTAATTTGTACTTCTATATATAAAAAATATTTATATTTTCATGTTATCCTTAGAACTAACTCTTCAAAAAATGTATACAAAATAAATAGTAGCTGAATATAATAATGGTAAAAAAAAAAAACTGTTCAAAATAATCTGTGAAAACATTATCACCTGAATTATAATCTTAGCTGTGTTATTTCCTGATAACTAAATTTTTCTGAATTCAAAAATTCCCCCATTTCCAAGTATTGCTAATTACATAAAAGATAAAATTTTCTTTATGTGAAAAAAGGGCCAGAGTGGGGCAGTGAAATACATAACATCTCTCCTCTGTGAATAATTCTTGTATTTTGTGGTCTTTTGAATCCCATAAGTTTTACAGCAATTTTTTGGTGTTATGTCAAAATTCCTTCTTTATTTGAACAGATGAAAATTTGCACATACTTTTGTATAATTGACTTATCCTGTATTATCCACTAGAAAAACTTTTGTAAACAAGTATTTTCTCAGCAGTGGCTTACAAAAAAGGTTTATTTTATTCTTTTTTTGGTATGCCTTTAAAATTATTTCAAAAGTGTTCTAGAAGAAGATAGTAGGAAATGCCAACCCAATTTTACTGATAGTGTAGTCTGAGGAAGAAAACCATGAATTTGGAGTTATTTTTGCCTTTAATGGAAGCTACTAGAATGATGGATGTGGTTAGAATATCCAACAGAATGACTGTACATTTAGGAAAAATTGTATGGGTAAAAGGTGAAGAGACGTTTTAAAGATGTTTCAAAGTGCAGCCATTTCTGAATCAGTTTTTAGTCTTTGTTCAATGTTTCTTGAACAGCTGAATGTCTGAAAAAATTAATCAAGGTAGGATGGTAGTCAGTGATGGCTACAAACTACAGTGTCCTACATGAGAACAGGATCATTAGTTCCTTAAGTACCTGTCTGTTATGTTAGCATTACACATTATCATCAAACTGTGTTACTGAAGCAGCAGATGGTTAAATTCTTACACCACAGAGCTTTCTGAACACTGTCAGCATTGCTAAAGAAGCCATTTAAATAATTAAAAAGTGTTGTGTATAATTGGAAATATCATCTGGACAAAGAAATTTCTGATAAGGAAACTAATCAATAAATGCTTGTATGCGTACCAGCAACCACAGCCTCTTATGCTTTATTATGCATGAACAATTAAGCCCTTTACACAAATCCATATGTAAGGTGAAAGCTTTAATTAGTACAATGTCACAGATCTGAGAAGAGTTCTGATCTAATTTATTTATCAGTAGAAATGTGACTGATAGATAGATAGATTTAACTAGATTTTCCCAAATCCGATGTATTGAGAAAGAAGGCACAAAGAAAAAGCCAAACTTTCACCCACCAGTCTGGCTCTCCGTGGTGTGCAGACTGCAGCAGACCCCTGACATGTCTCAGTTATAGTCAATATCAGTCTTACATGAAAACCATAAAGAATTGTGTCAAAGAAGGGCAGATGAGAGCTGTAATTCTGGAGTTCTGAGCCTCCAGGTCAGACAAGGGTGTGGAGCAAACATTGCCCTGATTACTTGGGGATTCTAAGCACTGAAAGAGGAAGTGGAGAAACAAAAGGCAGCATATAAAAAGATGAAAAATTGCTGAAGCCTCCTGCTTACAGTTGAGACCTTTCTTGTAGAGGTAACAGTCCCAGTGTTCTACAAAATGTGTGCAGAGCACATTGGCAGGGAAAAGGCCATCATTCCAGATGTGACAGCATATGGCTAACAACTGGAACTGGGGTTATCATTTATGCAGGATCCTTATGTTGTTCTTTTAAAATCAGTCATAAATCTGGTTCAGTTTTTGATAAGAATTGCCTTCCATCAGAGTAATATTGTATATACCATACAAACATTGTCATCGCACCTGTTCCATGGTATTTTCTGAGACAAAACTGGGAAAACAAATGCATTGTCAACTAAACGGAACTGCAGCTTTCCCTGTACAAAGAGAAACAATTTCTATAGTCAATATGTTCTAAAATATCCTGTTTAATATAGAAATGCGTTGTGCTCTCAAGCTTTTGTACTTTCAGAAACTTCTGGAAAAAACTACCAGCTGTTACCTCTCTGGGGTAAATCCACATTGCGCTGGTGTGAGAGTAGAATGGGTCCCTGTATGAAGAAGAGAGGTTAGTGTTGGTAAAGATATCCTGGGATAGGGAAGCTTGGAGTGTTTGGCAGTGTAGGAGAGAGAGAGGTGGGTGGGCAATAAGGCAGACTGTCAAAGCTTGAATAGAAGGAAGAGGCAAAGAGTGAAAGAACTCCTGAATGAAAGAGCTCTTCTGTACATTATAACTCACACATTGAAGCCTGGATGCTTTTTGTAAGTATTAAAAAAAAATCAAACCAAAACAAAAAATCCCAACCAAACAAACCCTAGCAAAAATAGTATTTGTGTTATTGTGGATATATTACTTGCCTGTTATATGTTGTAAATAGCAATCTTTATTATCCTGTAGTTAAAAAATTATAAATAACTAAATAGTAGCAAGGTACATGTGTTAAATGCATAGGAAGTCTATAAAATATATTAAAATCTGAAATCAGAAGAACTTGTCTTGGCCTTTTGACCAAGGGTGGCAAACATACGTGAGTTATTTTTCTTCTCCATCCTGCACTGTGTTGACTGTGTTTTGTGTGTGGGGTCCATAGTTCCAGCGTTTTCTGATGTCTGTATTATTGAAGAAAGAATGGGGCAAAAAACTCATTTTGGAAAAATTCAGTGGAGCTTGAGTAGCACGAAACAAGTAGTAGCTAGCAGAGAAAATGCAAAAACATCTCAAACTGCTTTTGAACGCTTGGCCTGGAATTTCTGATGGTGACAGATGTGTGTTGGATGAATGAAAAGTAGGAACTTCTGCTTGCACTACTCCATACACAGGTCTGGAAAACCCTAGATAAGAGACTATGAAGTCCTCTCTAAAACTTTGGGAGTGTCTTGTAAAACCTTTTTGTTCCAGCTGGATTAAATTGAATTTTTCCAGAGAGGCTAATTCTACCATCACATGATTGGATCTCCTGTGCAATGAAATTGCTTGTTTTTGTAAAACTAGTACAACAGTGGATCTAGGATCCCGAATCTTTCATGGTGTCATTTAATTTAGAAAAAGAAAAAAAGTGCAAAGCAACTTTTCCCCCTTTTTCACAGGTTTTGTGCAGATGTAACTTGAGAAGGACTGATAAATGTAGGGGAAATCTCTGGTTTCTGACCCTTTTTTGCCTCCTGACTCCCCAAGAGAGTCAAAAGTGTTGGTTCTCCTAAGGTGATCCAGCAAGACTTGAAAGATCACTTTTGAGGGGTGTAGGAGTGTGTCTGGCTCGCAGTGGCCACGGGATGGAGGTTGGCCGGCTAGCTGGCCCGCTTGTGGCCGGAGGGCAAACACGCGAGCAGCCGCTCCGAGTCTCTGCCGAGACTGTCGCGGATGGCGGTGATGGCTGCAGCGTGGGTAGTGCAGCAGAGGCACAGAGCACGAGGAAACCCAAGGCAGAGGAGTGAGGGAAGGACCACTTGTCTGAATCGCCAAGGAATTTTATTCCTGAAGGGGGTCAGAAGCAAGCGACAGTAGCTGAGGGTAAGAAAACTCCTTTTAAGGAGGGGAGGGAATAAGGGGAGGACACAACCTTTGACCAATAGGGAGGCATTAGGGGAATAATGCAGGGCAGAGACTATCCAATGGACGTTAATCAGGGGAGGGAACAAGCCTTACAATCTAATCTTGCTTCGAGGAAGGGATGAAGGACAGGGAACATTCCAGAAACAAAGGGGTTTGCTATCTTTGACAGACAGGAGTAAAATAAGGGAACAAGGAAGGTACAAGAAGACTGACAAGGGGATTGACATATACTTTGTCAGGAAAAACTGTGGTAAACAGCTCAGGACTGAACCATTAGGGAAGCCAAATGGAGTACATAGAACAAAGAACTACAAACTTATAACAAGGAATATTCAAAACATACTACAGAAGAACAAACTGTAAAATAACAGACTACCACATGGGAGTATGTGCAAAGATTAATTATATCATTTTTTGTAGTCCCTAAATGGATATACAAGAGACTTGTAGAGGGACTTTTACACAGGTGTGTAGTGACAGGACAAAAGACAATGGCTTCAGTCTGAAAGAGAGTAGGTTTAGATTAGATATTACGGAAAAAGTTGTTACTGTGAAGGTGGTGGGACACTGAAACAGTTTTCCCACAGAAGTTGTGGATGCCTCACCCCTGAAAGTATTCAAGGTCTATCAGGTCAGAGAGAGCTTTGAGCAAGCTTAGTCTAGTGGAATGTATCCCAGTCCATGGCAGGGATGGGAGTTGGTGCTAGATGATTTTTATGGTCCCTTCCAACCCAAATTATCCTAAAATTCTATGTCTCTGTAACAAATAGCAAAATAGGATGACTATTAACTATGAATATAAATTGGAAAAAAAGAATGGTGAAAAGCTGATAAACAAGCAAAAAGACAAAAGGAAAACCTTAGAACTTACCATATAAGAGAGTTTTTTACCTACACTGAGAAAAAAAGAAATCCTAATAACTTTTCCCTTACTAGATTGAAATGATATATCATAAATAATACATATTTCCCTTTTCTATTGAATAAATATTTCTGCTCTCTATTTGAAAAAATGAAATAAACACAGTCATTTCCAAGGCTGCTGATGAAATACTTTTCACACTAACAGTAAATCAGAAGCTGCAGCTCCTATAGCAGGCTAGTTTTAAAACAACAGATCTGAGCAACCTCCTGTCCCAAAGCTGAAAAATGAAAAAAGTTAGAAGCTTCCTAGTATCTCAGCACTGATTTCTAATACAACTTAAAACAATTAGAAAATTCCAGATGATTGAAAGGCAATTTAAAAAAAGAAAAAAGGAGAAAAAATAATTCAGTGTTTTCATTTTAAAAATATACAAATGTGATGACTCCATTAGCTATATAATTCTCATATTGATTCTGTGTAAACTAATCCAATAGTTTAAGCAGGGCTGTATTTATAGAAGATGATAAAGCAAAAGCAGTTATCTCAAATTAGCCTTAGTTTACAGCAGCCAGATATTACCCAAAATTATCCCTGGTGAGTTTAAAAGTGAGATTCTTGGAGGATCAGTATAGCTTTATTATTTAGCATTACTGAAAACGCTTCTCAGAGATACAGTTCAGAAACTGACTTAAAATCTGGAGAGGTTTCAGACCAGAGGTATAAACAATTTGGAAAAGATATAGCAGTATAATATGGTGCCCTGGGCATCTAGGATATCACAGAGAAGAATCGGAACTGATAGTCACAGAGTATATGAAGAACAGATATAAGATAAGCAGAAGACTCTGATACAGCAGACAAAATATGAAAATATCAGATGTTTGGAAATAAAGAAATAGAATAAAGGCAAAATTTTACTGTGATAGAATGAACTCTTTGAATAAATGTTTAAAGGCTGTGGTTAATTCTCTGATGAGAGAGGATTCATAGAATTACATAAATACGTAAATTTGCTATATGTTAGTAGGCCCATGTGATCATTCCAGCAGCTTCAGTAAATGCAAAAAGAGACTACATGCATAACTAGCCACCTACTGTGAGAAACAGTTCATTGACTGTTTATGGTCTGCTTATGGTCTGCAGGCTTATGAGTGCATCATTATAATTTTCATTCTTATTTCCTAGAAATTTAAATCAGAAGGGACTATGAAATCACTGTTTTCTTGCTTAGATGTTGTAGGGGATTGCTCATCCTTCACTAAGCATATATTATGCTTTTTAAAGCTCAAATAATCAAATATAGAATGGCAAATAACAAGCATGATTGCCATGTAAATCTTTTAGTCAAAGGTCTATGCAAATGTTTCTGTAAGATTGGGGTTTTTCCAGAGAATATAGCAAGGCACAGAAATTAACAGAGCAGTTTTAAATGAGAAAGCTGAGAAGTTATAGCATTGTGCAGGTCTTTGACTTGTTTATTTGAGAGCTTAATGGGTTTTTATAAAGTATAATCATTTGGGATTTAAGGTCAGGAAAGCATAAGTATCATTAACCCATAAATTTAGAAGGAAGAATCCCAGCAAAGAGGAAAATTAGGGGATGTGGATGCCAAAAGGGAAGACAGAGTCACCCGCAGTAGATTAAGGACAAAGGCTCTGTGACTGAGCCAGAATGATTGAAGTCAGTGGCTTTTTGCCCTTATCAAGAACTAGCAAGTTATGGGCTTGAAATCAACTGCAATGAGACTGGATTAGTCAGTTGGATTAGTTCAAAATGCCCCATAATGACACCATAAACTATCCCAATGACTCCCCAGTAGGAGTAAATCCTTAGCTGTAAATTATGATTAGGATTAAACACAAGGCCAGTTGACAGTTGTCAGCAGAGAGGCAGGGACTCCCAGGTGCAGAGCGAACTCCTCCAAAAGAACTCTTTCCTGTGTGCTCATCCATCCACGTATTCAGACCACTGGAGCAAGGATTAATTCCAGCATTCTGGTAGCCATTTATTTCCAAGATATATTAGAGGTGGTTTTGCACAGTTAGAACAGCGTGCCTGAACAATATGGTTCCAATCAGAGGATGTGAGAAACCATCTTGATATATCATCTTAGGTCATCCAAAAGTTGCTGCTGCTAGCCCTGATGCCTTTTCTTTCTCTTTTAGAACATATCAAAGTCTTACTTTATTAAAAAAAAAATCATAAGGATGATGCTTTCAATTTTCCAAGATGCTGTACATAAATTTTATGGACAGGAAAAACATGCACTGACCTTTGTACAGTCACTTGAAAGCTTTAGAACTGATGAAAGATTAGCTAATCTCTGCTATTTCTTGTCATTTAAAATCCAGCATTTCTGGAGTTAGCGTTAAATTGGATTAAAAACATATATCTGAGGAAAATTGTCTCCTAACAGCCAGAATGTCTTACAGTTTAGGGATGCATCAAATCCACACTGAATATGGTTTTTGTGCAATGAAAAGCCAGATTTGAATTCAATTGCATGATTTTACCAAAACAACACTCTATCATATTACCAAAGGTTAGAAGTTAACCTTTTACTATTCACTGCTTTGTCTTCTAAGCATACTGGCTTGATTGCAGGCTGCTTTGTGCTGTCACTCTGAGACAAGCACTTTGAGCTTGTTTATTCGTATTGACAACAGGTTTAAACAGGTTGGCATTGCTATACTGTGATCAAAGAAGTAATCATTTGTGGAATAACAATGCACAGAACATTCTCATTATGTATTATGCTTTCATGGGTGCTGTACATTAAACTGAATATCACACTTGGAGGAGATCATTCAGAATCAGAAATCAAGAATCATAATATAGTTTTCTCTCTTTGACTGGATATCAGGAAATTATACAAATGAGAGTGGAAGCTGGCATTAAAACACTGCTGCTAAGCCTTAGTCACGGCATCTTTGAAGCATGCCTTTCTGATTGCATATTGAAAACCTGGGAACAATGAACCTCCTCAACAAGAAACACTAGCAAAAGGAGCACTTTCTAAATCAGAGATTGTTTAAGAGTATAGGTGTCTAATTGTTTATTTCCAGCCATTGATATTGTACTTTTTATAACTATATATACATACATTAGGATAGAACAATTATCAAGGATATCAAAACGAAATTAGAATATTTGAAATGTACACAAACCGGTATCAATTAATATCGTAAACTAAAAGGGACTAGGAAGAAGCATTCATAATAAGTCAAGGGAAAAAAGCCCAACCATATAGTGGAAAAGAAACCACATCTTGAAGCTAAGTGGTGCAAAAGCCATCTGGTTTTACTTTATTCA
Organism: Ploceus nigricollis; assembly: GCA_013399945.1. Taxonomy (NCBI): domain Eukaryota; kingdom Metazoa; phylum Chordata; class Aves; order Passeriformes; family Ploceidae; genus Ploceus; species Ploceus nigricollis. The sequence goes on along the minus strand of VXBC01009131.1, from coordinate 410,591 downwards.
GGGGTCAAGCATTCCTAATGTTTCATTTTGCTCTCCTTTTTTAATCTCAAGTTATCATTTGAACAGTCAGGAGACTGTTCAAATAGAATGACCTTAGAGCAACTTGGAAGTAACTTCGCTGAGAATTGTCAGTCTCCCTGACTGGGTAGTGGGAAGGAAGGGCCTCCTCTGGGGGCATCAAATCTAAATTGTTTCTGAAGATTTCTAACCATGCTGTAAGCCCAGAAGTCAAGTTAACTGCCTAATGTTGGCAATACTTTCCTTAGGTGCCCAGACTAAGGCACTGTAATTTGAAAGAACTTCCAACTTTACTTTAATGTGTACCTCAGTGCATCCACGCTTTCAGAAGAGAGTCTGGGCGTGACCTTCTTTCTGATTGATGTCCCTGAAGTGTCTGAGAGAGATGAACTGCTGCTAAGGCCAGCTTTCCAAAGATGGAGAGTAGAACCGTGAAAGACAATCATTTTGTGAAGCACTGAACTGGAAAGGACCAATTCACATGGAAGACCTCTGAATGCCAAGGAGTTCAGTAATTCCTGAGTTTTCCAGAAAAAAATCCTAAAGAAAGAGCTAGGTCATTTGAACTGGAATGTCCTCTTCCAATCCAAAGTGCATGAAATATGTTCGCCTTGGGGTTCCACAGCCAATATGCTCTACATTTCCTCTAATGGTAAAAAGTTACATTTAGGCAAATGCATCAGCATAATTCAAAGAGAGAAAATGTCACGTGGGATTAGACTAATCATCAATCTGTACTGGTATCCTATAGTGGCCAACAACAGATGTTTCAGAGGCAGATATGAAACCTCTGTAGTGAGAAATTCTGTAATGCCATGTAAGGGATTCTTTCTATCCAAGACATAAATTTTTGACATATACTACACATTTCTTATAAAAAAAATATAAATAAATGAGTGCTTTGACTCGTCTCAGGTAGTAGCAACGTACCCTGTGAAAAGCACTGCAACTTTATTCCCTCTTGTCATTTAGAAGGGGATTTTAGAAGCATTTGAATGTCACTGGAAAATAAAAACTGGGTCTATGTTCCTACCAGCCTGGGACTTTTGTATGCTGGGTTAGGTCAGACTGGTGGGCCGTTTGAAACAAGCTGTCTCAGAAGGTCATACAAAAAGGTGTGAAGGTGAAATAACATGGTCATTTCTGGGTTAATAATGGCACTTCATTTCTTCAAGCTAGTGCAGGAAAGAAACGTAAGTTGTAACCAATATTCTTATTTACCCTTCTGAATGTCATGCATTAGGTCTGCCTTAATATCTGAGAGCAATCTACGGAGAGAAATGATACCTGCTTAGATGAAGCTATTACCTCTTTATTATAAAAACCTCAGCTGTTTTATGAGAAGCAGGCAAGCAATATTTTTATGTGATGAAACTCAACTCTTCAGTATAATGGGAAATACAGAATATTTTTACACTCTTTTTGAATTACTACATCTTAGTATAATTTACAGTATCTTGCTGCAGTAACTAGAAGTGAGCCAAACCTATGAATTCAGCAAATCTGGGATATGTCCAAATTTATAAATAGTTGGAGGGCATTTTGCCTATCTTACACTGAAAAAGAGGTGGAGACTAAAAATTGTTCTGGTTCCGTTAAAAATACAGTTCTTGAAATATTTGATTCAAATACATGTAAGCAGTGAATTTGTTTAAAGACCTTATTAACCTTCCATTGAAATGCTCAAGCAGGTTAATATGCCTCCAACTTACTCTATGTATTAAATTTACAAGTAAAAACTATACAAATCCTTAGATTTACAGAGACCTGCATCTGCTCCAGAATTATCAGTTGTTGGTGCTGCTGCCAAATGAAAAAACTTAATTTTTTTATAAGACAGAGACATAAGGAAAAAAGTTCTGTGCTTGCCTTCCTTGTTATACAGAGGAAGGTTTCACACACATATTAGAAAAAATCAGAAGGTTTAATCCTGCAGAAGCATAAGGGAAACTTGGAGACAGCATGATAAATATGATCAACACTCTTCCCTGAACTGGATTTTGCATCTTTGATCAGCACCAGATACAGAAGATGATATGTTTTAGTACAGCTTTCATGCAAGACTTTTCTATTTTATATAAGGTCAAATGTAATCCATGAATACTCCTAGATGAAATTTGCCCTCCACAATGAGATACTTCATTCCAAGAACTTGGGAAAGAGGGAGGGAAGTGACCTCTAATTACTTTCAATTTTATATAACCTATTGACACCATTGATCTTATCAGTAGAGAACAACCTTTAGGAGATGACTGGTTGTGCATAGTCCTTGAAGTTGGGTGCTAGAAATGTGATTCACCAGATTTGAAAATGTTTGCAAACCCTTTGTCCTTCAAACTTGTAGAAATTCCCCTCTGATTTTCAGCTTAAGAAGAGTACGTATTATACACTGGTTTCTAATTGTACTTCTTCAATTGCATTTGATGTGCAGGGACATGAAATAAGTGCAGATTAAGTGACTCTGGTTTTTTTTCCATTCAGTCTTAATTACCCTGATGACTTGTACATTTCCCAGTTGTTAAATAAGCTTGGCTTGTGGCAGATATTACAACTTTGTTATGCTGATGTTTCATGTGGCATTGAACCGTACTGGTATAAAAAGGGGTGAATAAAATCTTGTATATAAACAGTAGGAAAGGTAAAATTTATCTGAGGAACTTCAGCACATCTTCTCCTGATAATTGTAGTCTAAAAATTTTAAACAAAGATAGAAAGCTTTAAGAAGGTCCACCAATTTTTAATGTGGGTCTGAATGAATCACAGAATCATAGAATCATTTGGGTTGGCAGGGACCTCTGGAAACCATCTTGTACAACCCCTCTGCCAGGGCACGGTCATCAAGAGCAGGTAACACAAGAATGGGTCCAGGTGGGTTTTCACCATCCCCAGAGAGGGACACTGTGACCTCCCTGGGCAGCCACTTGTATTGCTCTGTAAAGAAGTTCTTCATGTTGAGGTAGAATTTCTCTGTTTTAGTTTATGGCCATTACTACATGTCTTGTCACTTGACAGCACTGACAAAAATATGGCACCATTCTCTTGACACTCTTCTTTGAGATATTTGTATGTATTGATGAGATCCCCTTTCAGTCTTCTCTAAACTGATTCAGCTCCCACAGTCTCTCCACGTAAGATAAATGCTCTACATCCCTAACCATCTTTATGGCCCCCCCACTGACCTCTCTCCAGTAGCTCCTTGTGTACTTTGAACTGTGGAGACCAAAATTGAGCACAACACTCCAGCTGTGGGCTCACTAGGGGTGAATAGAGAGGAAGGATGACCTCTCGACTTTCTGGCCATACTCTTCTTGATGCACCCCAGGATCCCATTGGCCCTCCTGGCCACAAGGGCACTGTTGGCTCATGGCCAGCTTGTCACCCACAAGGACTCCCAGGTCCTTTTCTGCAGAGCTGCTCTCTAGAAGGTGAGCCCCAAGTACCTGTGCTGGTACTTGCAGTTATTCCTCCCCAGGTGCAGGACACTGCACTTGCCCTTGTCGAACTTGATTAAGTTCCTTTCTGCTTAATTCTCCAGCCTTTTAAGGTCCTACTGAATGGCAATAGTGCCTTCAGGTATGTTAACCACTCCCTCCAGTTTTGTATCATCATCAAACTTAGGGTGCATTAGATCTCTTTGCCTACATCATTAATAAGCAAGGCCAATAAGACTGGACCCCGTATTGATCCCTGGGGAATATCACTGACTGCAGGCTTCCAACTGGGTTCTACTCCACTGATCACTACTCTCTGAGTTCTGCCATTCAACCAGTTCTTGATCCATCCCACTGTCCATTCATTCAAGAAATGTCCTGAACTTACCTATGAGGCTGTTATGGGAGACAGTGTAGGTAGACCACATCCACTGCTCTCCCCTCTTCGACCCATCCTGCCATGCCGTCACAGAAGCTTATGAATGGTAAAGTATGATTTAATTTTGGTGAATCCATGTTGACTACTCCTGATGGTCTTTTATTTCCTTTGTGATGACCTCCAGAATTTTCTACTCCATTATCTTTCCAGGGATGGAGGTGTGGCTGACTGGACTGTAGTTTCCTGGGTCCTCCTTCTTGAAGGAGGCCCTTTTTGAAGATGGGACTAACACTGGCCTTCCTCTAGTCATTGAACATTTTCTCCTGTTCTCTGTGATTTTTCAAAGATAATGGAGAGCGGCTTAACAACATCTGCCAGCTCCCTCAGCAACCATGGCTTCATTCCAGCAGAGTCCATGGATTTATATGTGTTAGTATATGTAAAATGAAGAGGTCATTTGAAAAATATCAGACTTTTAGAAACAAGTGTGCTAGCTATTGCATATTCCCAGGAGCCACTCAAGAGTAACACATTTTTAAATGGCTAAACGATGTGTGAGGTAGCAATCTTCCCTAATTCTTCCCTAATCCCTTTCAGGCTCAGTTGCAGACAGACACAGCTGAAGAAATGAGCTAGTCAAAGTGAAATGAGAACAGAATATTTTACATTAAAGGGCAAAAGAAAAAACACCTGTGAATAATGCATGTAGAACTGAGCAGTATCTGCTGTGAATGAGTACCTCTAATCATTGCCTTGATAATATGAGAAGTGTATGTGGCATGTCCTCAAACCTTTATCACTTTGAGTACATTGCATGTCTTTGTTTTAGCAAAACTAAGGAGTCCAGACATCTGCTAAACAAAATAGCTAATATTAGGTACTGTGGAGACCTCGGCTAGTTTAATTGCAGCCCTCTGCTGTATTTGGAAATGGATCCAAGTTCTAAGATACCTGTTGTATACCATAAGGTCTTTTGTAAAGAATGAGAGACCATCTCTTCACAAAGGAAAGTTAGCAACCAGTTCATATGCATGCATCAAAATATACAGTGAAAATTTTTAATTTAAAATTATGTATTAAAAAGAAACAGGCAAGTTTACGTGATGAATTCCAGAATATCTAGTCTTGATGAAATTTCTTATTATTTAACCTAATTCCTAAAAATTGAAAACCCCATTTTTTTCAAAGTATAATTTCAGTGATCTCTGTATGTAGTCAGTGCTTTGTTTGTCAAGGAGAGTTTCATATACTAGATTTTGTTGTCTGAGAGGACAGTAAAAAATTTGTTTCATCTGACTTGCTAAAAAGTGGGAAAATATGACTGATGAAAATTACATTTATAACATAAATATGGATATTTTTGTATGCTGGATATTTTGCAACACATATGTAATCTCTAAATGTATCTTAATGTGGCATTCCCTTGAAACCTACTTTAGTAGGTTTAGTAGAGCAAAACTACTTTAAACCTGTTTCTTTCTCATGGTCTCCAAAGAGTCCACTAAAGCTACAGCCTTAATTTTAAGGAAAATGAAAGGCTATTGAAGAGTGCAAACAGAACATTACAATACTAAAAAGATATAAATCTTCTGGGTATGTGGTAAAGACAAGAAGTCACATTCAGTGCTTAATATTGTTAGCTGAATTTCTTTGTATCACTGGCCAAAATACGCCTGATAATGTTACAAAAGCTGTTTGATGTTGTATCTGTTTGCTTACGTGTGTGTGTGTGTGTGTGTGTGTGTGTGCACATGCATATACATACCTATTACATAGGTACAAACCAAGACCTCTTGTTCTCTTCAAATCCTTTTAAGATCTTCTCTTTGTTTTTATCTGTCTAATTAAGAACATAATCGTTAGTTTTTCTAGAACTCTTATTTTCTGTTACTGAAGTCCGCCTTGAGTCTAGTGTGGACTGGGAGGAAACAGATGGAAAAAGCACCATGCTGCTCTGGAAATTATAATATCTGCTGGAAACTGCTTATTGTGTTCCAGGAGGGCTGATGCAGCTCTAAGTTTCTTCAGGAACTGGGAAATATTTTCTGCCATGATGTAAGTGTCAGGGTGAGGGCAGAAAAAAATTTTTTTGATTCTGTGGAAAAATTCTTATGAGCAGAGGTAGATCAAGGCCTGTTGGCTAAAAAGTGAGAATGGACAGAATTCACTTTACTGGATGATTGGATGATTTTTCCCAGCTTTCTCTTTTTCCAGACTTGAGGGCACAGGACCTGCACTCAAGTCTGGTTTGAGGAATGCAGAAAACCTATACTGCCACTCAGGAATACAGCAACAAATGCCAGATCTGATGATAGACTAACACTTTCTATAGTCTTAATGGAAAAGGTAACTGACTTTTATGTCACATATATTCCTTTCCCTATATAGGCCCGGAGGGTTTTGTGAGAGAAAGCCCTTCACCTACAGGTGCTTAGAAAGAAGAAACAACTGAAGTTAAATGATGGTTTTTTGTTTGGTCTTTTTCCTGTGGACAAAGGATTCACCTTTTCTCATTTTTCTGAACATTCAATTAATGTTTATTCCTCCAAATGACCAATAAAATCAAGGTTAAAGGCAGCTTTTAGGAAAAGCATAGTCCATGTAAAATGAAAACAATAATAAAAAAGGACAAAGAGGGAAACAAACAAAAGAAAAAATACAGCATTTTTTTCTTCTCTAATTTTCAAGACTGAAGAAAGTCTGTAATTAACAATGGTAGCTACCCCCTCGCATGTTAAAGGATGTGCTTTCAGATTTGCACATCCTCCTCTTGCATTTCATAGGTCTCATTTGCTAAACACAAATAAATGTACAATTTAGAAAGGCTTACAGGAACTGTCTAAAAACATATATAGACATAGGAAAATTTGAAATCACAGAGCAGTAAAGAGAAGACAGCTTGTAAAGCAAAACTACTTTAAACTACAGTGCCCTTTACTTGTAAGGATTTTACCTTGACTCTAAAAATTTTAAGAAACAATTGAATGTGGAGATCCAATGTTTTGTTTCCTTAGTGATTTCTGGCATTAAGGTATTGCTTTTTTTTACTATTACTCAGGAAGTTTAAAACTTTCCACTGAATTTTGAGTTATGCATTAATTCCAATCAAGTCACAGTATGTTTATTTATACCTATTGTATTCCTAGTGGTTTTTGAAATATCATTTAAACAACAAATAACTTTGTGAAAAATGTTTTCATTAAACTGACAGTGGTACAAAAAGTGGACATCGTATTTAAGTAGTACTACTTTAGGAAATTTTGCTTCTGAAAGAAAAAAGGTTTTATTATAATGCACAGTTCTCCTAGGATATCTTGCAATTTCAGTGGCTCTTGTATCAGCAGAAATTTAACTCCAAAATTCAGCAGCACCTTTCCAACAATTGTTGATGATTGGATGACCCCTAAGGGTGGCCAACTGGCCCTACCTCTGCCTTCAGTACCAATAAGTTAGCCAGGCCAGGAGGGCCTCTCAGCACATTGAACATGCTGAGACCTGACAAAGGGTGCTACTACACAGAGGGCTGTGTAAAAGTCCTGGTGCTGTGCTGGTGAAAAAGTCTGCTCCAAAGAAGTAGCTCCAGATCTGTTGCAATTACTGGATAAATGTCTGCTCCAATAGAGTAGCTCTATATCTGTCCCAGTCCTGCAAAGCCCCTTGATCAAAGACCCTGATTGTCTGGTCATGGCTGAATGGACAGGTTCTTCATGACCCTGCCAGAAATGTTTAGCCTAGCCATATGTTTCTAATTCAAGGACTTATGGTCCAGAGATATCTTCCCAAAAATGTAGATAATAAATGAAAGAGGTTGAACTTGCTGTACTAACCTGTGTTTCCACAAAATACAGAATGATGAGACAAATGCCTCTACATACAAAATAATGAATAATGAAGGGTTTGTGGTTTGTTTTGTGTGCTTTATAAAGAGAAAAAGTGGCCATTGCGATGATCTTGTATGATAGAATATGGATTTTCTGTTCTCTTTTATTCATAAACTGCCTGTTAAGAAAGGCCAATGATTTTGTGCAGTGTCTCATATGCTAAATAAAGATCTAATGAGTTAGCTTCTTTTCCAAAAGTCAGGTTTCAGTTTTCATGGCTACTGTATTGTCTTCCTCTCTTCCAGTAAGCTGACATATTTGATAGCAGAAAGCTGATTAATCCTTAAACACTGTGGCCTGTGTATTCAAACATGACAGCTCTTTTGCAATGTTTAGTCACCTAAATAACATGTTTCAGTCTTCAGAAGTACTTAACATTCATAGCTCAAGTTGACTCTGATGGAACTGGAAGAAGCTCCATCACCTTGAGAAATGTTTCATATTTAGTCAGTTGTACATATGTGCTGCATACATGACCAGTTGATCTAATTTTTATTTATATAGTTATAAATATGTGCAAATATATATACACACACACACATATCTACATACATTTATTTATATGAAAATGCCATTTATACATTTTTGTTCTTAGTTTGGGAACACAATATATAAGAAATCATGAAAGAAAATAGATATAAGTTTTGTAGCCCTTTTTTCCACTGTGAAAATCAAAGCAATATTTGGTCAGAAAATCCATCTGTTGAGATGTAGTTTCTTTATGTGGCAATGCTGACTGATATCACTACATTTGGCTTGTTTGGAACTGGGGAATTAAGTCCCCACTGTGTAGTAGTCCTTTTCAGTAGTCTGCTGTGACATTTAGATTACTGAATACTATTCAAGGGATGCTAGAAGCCTTGGGAACACAAACTTTACTGTCTACTATAGGGAATCCTTCCTGTAACTTTGCCTTTTAAGTATGTCAGCACACAGCAAGAGTTAGAAAAACCTCATTTATACCTCAGGAGCAACTCTGAGTACAGTAGCCTTGGGATCAGGAAAGTGATCCATCACTTTTGTACATCCCTCATCCCTCAATTCTTGCCTTCTCTCTCCTATCCTCCAAGATTTCTTTCTTCCTTTGTAATATGTTCAAAAAATACTGGGTAAGAAACTTTGGCTGTGAGAATATGTAGACATTCAAATATGCATAATGCACATCCAAATAATGTATTCCAATATATAATCTATAAGAATTGTAGGCATGTAGTAAGCGTGTACTAATTGAAATATGGAGGCACTGAACACCTACTGAGAACACTTAATTTTTTAAAACATCACCATGGTAGCAATGTGTGCCTTGTAATTCTAGATAATAAGCTTCTGGTTACCAGTTTGCTTTTGAGCTCTGTAATGTGAGAACAAATGCAAATGTAAGCCTCTATCTATTCTTATGGTCATATGTCATCCTAGCCAATTGGGCAATAAAACAGCAGGACCAGACTGCTGTTAAATAATACAAAATGTGATGCATGGATATGGAGGCAAATGTGTGCCTATATAAGTTATGCCTATCCAATATTGGTCTGCTTTGCATTTCTGAGGTAAAAAGTCAAATTTAATGAATAGAATAAGTATTTACCATAAGTCAGCATTCTCTGTGACATTTTAAATTTATGAACAGTTGCTCTGTGTCTTCAAGAATTAACTTAAACACTTGCCAGATTAGTGGTATAAGATAGACATTGTGGCTGACACAGATAAATCAGGAAGAATGCGACAAAAGTCAGAGCTATCACAGAATTTGTTTATATTATAATATTTGTATGTAGGTACATAAACAAAGCACATGCACATACACATGAAAAGCTATATAAGCCTATAATTCTAAATATACCAAGGGAGCAGCTTTCCTAAGTTTCAGCATCATAATGCCTCCTAATCTACCTAAAATAGTTCTAGTTTATTATAAACTAGAATATTTCATTAATATCTGAATATAACATCAGAACTAGAGAGCTCAATATTTTTCAGCAAAATAGAGTAACCCCTTCAATCTTTTCATTATCATATATTAAAAAGTGGTGGGATTTTCTAAGAAAGTGGCATTACTTAGGACACTTTACATTACAAAGAGATTTTCTTATTTCTTGTATGAAAACAAGAAACTCTTACTTGCACTAATTCTTTTTTAGGTGATTGACAAAGAAAGGGCATGGTAGGAGTTAACATTTTGTCTTCCTTCCTCCTTTAACAAAATATATAATCAGCACTAAAACTTCCAGAGAGAGGCTACATCCAGACTAATACACATAATATCTGAATCACTTGTATACTCCTATGTAATAGTAGCTCTGCTGTATTCTTGCACAACAAATCTCAGTTATCACAAATCAGTATGCATTCACTCACCAAAGCACAGGGAACAAGAAAGTCACAGAGTAAAAAAGTGCAGACTGGGTTTTTCTTTTGGTTGGTTGGTTGGTTATGGTGTTTCGTGGTTGTTTGGGGTTATTTTGTTTTATTTTGTTTTGTTTTGTGCAGTTTTTGTTTGTTTGGTTGGTTGGTTGGTTTTTTTGTCTGTTGGTTTTTTGGTTTTGCTTTTGTTTTTTGTTTTCGTGTGTTATTTTGTTTTGTTTTGTTCTGTAAAGAAGCAGAATGCCTGTCCATGCAGAGAAGGTTATCAAGATTACCAATACAAATCTTATCTTTCATTTGTATCTACACTGGTATGAGGCAGGTATGCAATAAATCAATCCAGTGCTCCATTTATTGTAAGTACATCTAAGAACAAATCCTGGTTTTTAAGTCTTTCATGTACTCTCTTTCACTTTGGCCTTTTTTTGAGGGAGACATTGTACCCATAGGAAAAGTATAATGTAAAACCTTTCCTAGTATCTGTTAGTTCTTTTCTGTAGATTAAGGAAAATCGCTGCTTTACAGATCAAATGACCAGGTCATCCACAAGATGGGCAATTCTCACTTAAATAAAATACGTTATAAATTACTTTGCTGCTTTTCAACATGGAATAAACTGCAGATATTTGAATATTGTTTGAACAAAAAGGAAACTGCTGTAGGAATAGGTGTTTATATATCCACCCAAAAAAGGCACTGAGAGGTCCGTTTTTGGACTATGCGTATACCTTGATGTTGTTGCTGTTCCTGAATCCTCCAAAGACCATTTTATTTTCATTCACAGCTGGCTCGAGAGTTTGTCCTACAAGACAACTCTGGCACTACTTGTGTCTCATGATGAGCTGGTTTAGCTCACCAGGCTGGCAGGAAACTGGCTTTTTATGCTTTTCCTTCAGTTTGTTTAGGGACCTCTGCTGGATTATAGGAGAGTTAGGCAGATCTGAAAACTGGCAGAAAGGAAGAGTACAAAACACAAACCATATTTTGGCATAAGGGAACCTCACCATTTTGTTGGGCTATGCTCTGCAGTCTACCCCACCTAGTTCCAGAAGCTTTATCAAAGTGCCTAAAACCTGTTTTTTATCAAGATATTCTAATTGTCTCTCCAGGGTCCTGCACAGTGAGTAAAAGCCTTGTCATTTACTTCAGTGAGGATCATTGCCTGGACATCCTAGTGTGTCTAGTGTGTTTAAAGGGGTGTCTGAACTTGTGTTGGGTGAAAGCTATAGTGGATGTACTGTGTTGAAATATCTTAGCAACTTGCAGAGTCAAGGACTTGGAAATAATAATGCTCTAGATCTTCTATATTGAAGGACTGAATTTTGTTTCCTCAAAAGTTAGGGTACCACCACAGGGAGGAGATAAATGAGATAAATGCAAATAGTGGGTCATCAGAGCTCATCTCAGCCTGATTTCCATTCATTACCTTCCACATTTTCTTACCTGAAGGTGGAAAATATTTGGATCCAGAAACAGCCTTTATACAGAGATATATCTTGTCTGGTTCTTGTTTTCTGTGTAGCAAAATTATTTAGTGACTCAATTTGAGTTTGAAGCCTGGAGAAGCATAACACAGGAGACATATTGTTCCATCTTAATATTCTGTGCAGTGCCTGAATTTAGCAAGAGCTCTGAAGACTTGAACTTCTGAACCTATTTCTAACAGGAGCCAATTGCCATTATTCTTACAGCAAACTAAAGCAAAGCAACAACCCTTGTACTCAAGAATAAAAGAAGGCACAGGTAGAGATATGAACAAAGGTTACAGAATTTAAAAAAAAAAACAAAGGGAAGTTTAAAATTCTGGTTGCTGCTCTCCTGTGTGCTCTTCCATTTTACAGCTAGCCTTGTCCCCTGTGATTTGCTTCCCTCACTTAGGCATGCCAGTACTACTCTGAACACCAAGTGTGGAACATCACAGGATGACTGTAATGAGAAATCTGCCAGTGTGTCACTTCTGTCTCTGCCAAAATAGAGGTTAAAATCTGCTTTCAGGCTGCTCATTCTAGACAGAAGGGCTTTTCTGTCCTGTTTCAGAACTGCATGACACCAGGAATGCCAAGCACAGCTAAGGAGCTTGGCTTCAGTGCTGTCATTACTCCCCTGCCTCTTTGTGTGTTGTCCGTGGTGGCCCAGCTGCTCACCGTGTTGTGGGCATTCCTGGAGGGCTCCTGTGGATAGTGAATACCCCGAGAGAAGCATTAAATCCTTGAATATGTAGCAACATGAAGCTGTAACTCTCTGGATGCCTGGGCTTTTGCAGAGATTAATCTATAGATGCCTCCTGCTGATGGGAGCTACTCTTTTTAGCAAGTAACTAAGAATTTGAAGAATTTGAAGACTAATCTGAAAAAATGTTTTAAAAGTCAATCTAAATATCACATTCCTGTATGAGAAGAGTTAAATCAAACTAGCTAGAGAGCTACACATGTTGGGTTTATGCGGCAAGGTTTTGGTACTAGGAGGCTACAGGGCTGGCTTCTGTGGGAAGTTGCCAGAAGCTTCTCCCATGTCTGACGGAGCCAATGCCTGCCCGCTCCAAGATATTTCCGCTACTGGCCCAGGCCACGTCCATCAGCAATGGTGGTAGAACCTCTGGGATAACAAAGTTAAGAAGAGGGGAAAAATCTGCATTGTGCAGATGGAGAGAGAAGTGAAAATATGCGAGAGAAACAGCCCTGTAGACAATATGGTCAGTTGAGTAGGAGGGGGAGGAGCTGTTCCAGGTGCTGGAGCTGAGATTCCCCTGCAGCCTGTGGTGCAGGCTGTCGTGAGGCAGCTGTGCCTCTGCAGCCCATGGAGGCCCATGGTGGAGCAGAGACCACAAACATCCCATGGAAGACCCATGCTGGAGCAGGTGGATATCCAAAGGATGCTATGACCCTGTGGGAAGCCCACGCTAAATCAGGCTCCTGGCAGGACCTGTGGACTTATGGAAAAAAGAGCCCACAGTGTAGCAGGTTTGATGAACCCGGGGAAGAGACTCAGACTGGAGAATTCAGTGATGAGCTGCAGCCCTTTGGAAGGACTCTCATTGCGGAAATTGGTGGAGGACTGTCTCTCATGGGAGGGATCCCACAGTGGAACGAGGGAAGAGCGTGAGGAGTCCTTCCTCTGAGAAGGAAGGAGTGTCAGAGACAAAGTGTGATGAACTGGCCACAGCCCCATTTGCCATCCCCCTGTGCTGCTGCAGAGGCATTTTTTTTTTACAATGTTTGTCTTCAATGCAATCACCACTCATGCAGAAGCACTGCTTCCTGGAAAATAGCCAGACATTGTCTGCTTATGGGAAGTAGACAAAAAAATCTTGCATTCCTTTGTTTCCACACATAGGCTTTGATTTTGCATTATTAAACTGCCTTTATCTTGATCCACAAGTTTTAAAATTTTATTTTCTCCCCTATTCTGTTGAGGGAGAGAGTGACAGAGTGACTTGAGGGTTACTTGGTGTCACAACACTCAAACCCAAAGCAAATTGTGTGTTGCAACAGGTCTCTTGGGTCTAAGTAACCACTAATAAAATTGCAGACTGCTGTGGCTGAAAATGTAAGAGAAAAAATAAAAGTCTGAAAGTACTGAACAGTATTTTCTTTAGACATGTTATGAAAAAAATCTAGGGTGCCCAAGAACTCAGAATTATCATGGATAATGAGCACTTTACATTGACCACTTTACTTTCAAACATCTATTTTACACGCTGATAAAAGAAAATTTGTATTAAGGTCAAGTCTTGCATTTGATTCACATTTCAGAGCTGTTTATTTGATTCTGAATTACTTGAGTTATCTAGCACTATTTATTTTACTGATTATCTAAGGAAAGTATCCTTTGTTAAACTACATATTTCCATTTTCTCTTTGTTGATTTTTCATGTATGATTAACACAACCTTCAGAGAATTCTACCACTTCAGAGCATCTTATTCTGCAAAATAAGTTTTCTTAATTGGATGCTTGTGCCTCTTTGTAACTCTTTGAGTTAGATTATTAAATGAGACCATTCTTCTTCAACTTCCAGATCACACAGAAAAGCCACATGAGATGCCTCACAATATTGCCTGTTGGATGTTCTTGAAGCTTGATATCCTTTTTCATGAATTCCTCATGTTATTTTTAGAAAATTGCTGCTGTGTTAT